>VDFB02387635.1:0-22732 GCA_007258455.2 Sequoia sempervirens | reverse complement strand
TATGCATGAATTATCAAATGTATTTGTTATTAAAATATTTTCAAAGGCTCGATGATCAATCAATAAACTCTATGTGGTGACTTCTTTTGAAGAAAACAACATTTTTTCTGCTAATACACTCGTTTTTCTATACATTTACTGTATTTCCAGGACTTCACTATAATTGTATGGTCTCGTACACTTAGCAGATGCTCTAGAGTCTTTTTTTTCATGTAGAGAATAGAAGTAGCTCTCTTTTGAGTCTATTCAGAGTGTCTAACATCCATTTTAGAAGAGCTTTTATTTTCTTAGTAACTACCTGTTACAACAAAGAGACCCCTATTTTGAAGACAAAATGAGTTAATTTGTCATCCCACCTACTATATAGACTTTTCCTTTAGTGGGATGACACATATTATGGTATATTAGATGCTTAATAGGATTTCTAAGCTTTGGGAGTCAAGAAGTCAAAGTTTGAGTGATGCCCTAGGCTAAGCAAAGGAGTTTTCCATGTGAAAATGGAGGTTTCAAGTAGAGTTTTGGTGAATTAGTGAATGGATTGAGTTTGTAAAGGTTTAGTAGGTTTGTATAGACCTAGATAAAGTTGTTTGAAGCTTTGGATTATGTTTTGTGGCCCGGTAGAGGGGAGAATTAGTAAAACCCTAGGTTTTAGGGTGTATTTGGAGGGTTTGTTGGAGCAACACCCTAGAAGCTTTATACTAGTGAAATAGTCTAAGAATATGAAGTTATGTGTCACAATTAGTGACTATCTAGGAGATTTTGTGGTAACAAGGTGTTGAAGGAGTACTGTGTTTGTAAAATAGGGCTAATTTAGTGGCCTTTTTGCAGGTTGGTCTATTGGATCTCTAAGTTGAGTCAAAGGAACCTTTTATGATCTCTTGGGATAATTTTTAGGGACCTGTGACAAGTGAAATTTTATGTTGAGTTGGCCTTTGTATGCCCTCAGTAGCAAGGTATCTCTATTTGTTAAATATTGAAGGCTAGAAGCCTTTTGAATGAGACTTGGAAAATCAGGTGTCTTAATGATCAGAGTTAGAATTTGGTGATTGAGTCATTATATTTTGAATTGAAAAGAGAGTTACTCCACCTTGAACTGCATCAAATTGGTATCAAAGCACAGGGACAAGGTCCCTTGTTGGATATTTGTTTGATTTTTGTAGGTTTTGAAGAAGGTGAAAGGTCAGATTGGAGAAGATGCCTCCTAGAATGTTGGTGTTTCCAAAGAGTTGCAAGACCTGAAAGAGAAGCATGACAAGCTTCTAGAATCCCATAATGCAGTATTGGCAAGGCTTGTTGCCTTGGAATCAAAGAATAGGAGAGAAGTCAAAGATGAGAGTGAAATAGAGGAGGAGAATGAAGAATATGAGGATGTTGAAGAGGAGCTTGATCCTGATGACCAAAGGATGGTGAAGATGTTGAAAGTAGTGAAAGGTGACTCTATGAAGGTAAAAGTAGATCAAGTCCTTTGTATGGTGGTAATTTAAATGAAGAAGAATTGCTTGATTGGATCTTCCTTTGTGAAAGGTGTCTTAATGATCAGAGTTAGAATTCAGTGATTGAGTCATGATATTTTGAGTTGAAAAGAGAGTTCCTCCACCTTGAATTGCATCAAATTAGTATCAAAGCACAAGGACAAGGTCCCTTGTTGGAGATTTTTTTGAGTTTTACAAGTTTTGAAGAAGAAGGTGAAAGGTCAAATTGGAGAAGATGCCTCGTAGAACATTGGTGTTGCCAAAGAGTTGCAAGACCTGAAAGAGATGCATGATAAGCTTCTAGAATCCCATAATGTAGTATTGGCAAGGCTTGCTGCCTTGGAATCGAAGAATAGGAGAGAATTCAAAGATGAGAGTGAAATAGAAGAGGAGAATGAAGAATATGAGGATGTTGAAGAGGAATTTGATCCTGATGACCAGAGGATGGTGAAGATGTTGAAAGCAGTGAAAGGTGACTCTATGAAGGTAAAAGTAGATCTTCCTTTGTATGGTGGTAATTTAAATGAAAAAGAATTGCTTGATTGGATAGCTGGAATGGATAACCATTTTGAAAGTGAAGATATCTCAGAAGAACAAAAGGTGAAGGTGGCTATAACTAAACTAAAAGGATATGCTCTTCTATGGTGGGGCTACATGAGTAAGCAAAGAGAGAAAAAACGGAAATCAAGGATCACTTCATGGGACAAGATGGTACAAAATTTGAAAGGTAAATTTCTTCCAAAGGACTATGAAATTCAGTTGTTTAAGAAATTGCAAGGTTTGCAATAGAAAGATTTAGTTGTTAAGGCATACACAGATGAATTTTACAAGGTAAGCATAAGATCTAGAAGGGATGAAGATGAGGTTGAGAAGGTAGCTAGATATCTAGGTGGTTTAAGATTTAATATTCGGGATGAGCTTGTTGTTGCTAACCCCAAATTAGTGGAAGAATGTTTCTAGTTAGCAATCAGGGTGGAGGAAAAGCTTAAAAGAAGGAAAGAGAAATTGGTGAGAGGAAGAGGTACAAGTATAAGACGAAGGGGAGTAATTTCTACACCAAGGCAACCAAGTGAAGAACAAGAAGAAGCAGTGAATAGAGGTAAAGAGCAAGGTATGAATGTTGATGCTAGAGGTGGTTTTTGAGGTAGAGGAAGGTTTAGTGTTGGTAGAAGTTCTAATGATTTTACAAGAAGATGTTGTACTTATAATCAGTATGGTCATCCTTCATGGAAGTGTCTTGAAAGATTCGGTAGTTCTTCAAGTGGTGATAAGAAGGGTGAAAGAATAGAACAACTTGTCCGAGAGGAAGAATGTGAAAGCTCAAGTACTCCACACCTTATTGTTGTCCTAAAGGAATGAGAAGCATTTATGATAAAAAAAAAAACTTATTGCAGGCATCTAAGGGGGAAGATATGAGTTAAAGAAGGAGCTTATTCTGAACTTCATGCAAATGTAGAGGTAAGGTATGTCAAGTTGTTATTAATTCAGGTTCACATGACAACATGGTGTCTAGGGATATGATAGATAAGCTACAAATAGAAAAGATACACCATGTAACATCATATAAAGTTTCTTGGGTAAATGATAGTTAGTCTCTTGTAGTGAATGAACAAGCATATGTGGATTTCCAAATTGTTGAGTACAAGGACAATGTCTTATGTGATGCATGTTACCGATGGATTGTTTCCATTTTCTATTGGGGAGACAATGGTAATTTGATAGGAAGTCAATGTACATGATGGGAGGGAAAACACCTACTCCATCAAGAAAGATGGTAAAGAGTTTAAGTTAGTTCCTTTACAGGGGGGTGAGAAAGAGAAAGGTAAGAGTAAACTAGCAATTTTTGGAAAAAGAGAGCCTATAAGGCTTGAGGATAGCAAGGGAAAAGTGCTTGTAGGTATGAAGGTAGAAACAGGGGTAAATAAGGTAATGGTAGTGAATTTGCATGAAAGTGTGATGGTGGGAACCATAGAGTGTCCTTAGGTAAGAGAAAGGTTAAGAGACAAACAAGATTTATAGGTATATTAGTTCGAAAGCCTGACAAGACAGTGACAGGAGTAGTTAATGGGGCCATGAAAGAAGGATGGGAAGTACAAGAAAAAAGAAAGTATGAGAATGAGATGAAAGTGAAGTCAAGTTAGAGGATCACTAACCAATGTTTGTTTGTAGGATAGTATGAAGGAGTACATGCAAGATTGGGTCAAAGAAAAGATGAAGGACTGATGGTAAACTAGAAGACAGAGGCAAAGACAAATGCATATGTCAATACAATCAACAATGTGGAAGGTGTTGGGCAGATTGCAAATTCAGTATATCTGAAACAGTGGAGAACTTTTGTAGACCAATGGAGCATGTATGAGACTTGGAGTAATTGGTATCAATTGCAACTCATGTGGCATGAGTCTCTTCTTGTGGGGGTGTATGGTGTAGGAGCACCTACACCTTATTGTGAGGCACATAAAATCTGCAAATAACTCAAACCTCAAACACCTATTAGTCATGGGTTAGTTCAAGCCATGCAAACCTATGAACACTCCTATGAAATAACATGTCAATGCTCAAAAAATGCAACAAATAACAAGGATTAAAAGACATATAAAAGCATTGCATGTACCTATTCCATAGCGGATTGGTGTCACTTGTGCAAAGTGACCCTTTCCCATTCCTTGCTAAATTCAATGATAGACACCTTAAAGATGGAGTGAAATGGACAAAATTAGCTCTCAATTGAAGAGAGTAACTTTGCATGAAGGTTGTGGATGCATTATTGAAGAATGAAGCTTCTACTTATAGATTCTCAAGTTGAAAGAGTGCTCATAATAGAGCAATGTGGAATAATGTTTTAGCAAATGAGATGGAGCCACTTGTCACCTTGTGAGTGGTTGAGGAATGTGCAAGTTTTGGTCCATGTGCCAATAAATGAGATTGGTTTTCCTTTTACAAATTCAAATTTGGCTTGTTGGAGGGAGAAAAGGAGACTTTAATTCCAAGTGGGGGACATGTAAGAGGGAAGTTATTGCCATGTTGGAAAGGACAAGTCAACTTATTTTCAAATTCAAACTTGAGGAATATTCTCCAAAGATGCTTTGTTGAGGGAAAATGATGATTTTAATAAATGAATTAAAATGCTTTATTTGTGCAAGTGGGCAAAGCTAGAGGATGTGATGGGTGATTGGATTAGATTTAATCAGGATTAGATTAATTAAGATGATGTTAGATGCTTTTGACCCATTTGACTTAAATACTTGGATTTATTTAAATAAAAAAGGAGGACTATGAATTTGAGATTCAATTAAATAAATTTTGGTTTATTTAATTAAAAGGATGATGCAAGATAAAGGCTAATTAATTTGAAGGAGATGAATCTAGGAGATGATTTATGAAAGATGGAATGTTAAGATGTGATTAAAACTGATTTATTTAAATGAGGTAAAGATAAAGTGAATTTATTTAATTGAAGAATGAAATATTAGATTTAATTAAATGAAGGTTATTTAATTAAACTGGTGGATTGAAATGCATGCATATTTTGTGTGTCTACATTTTTCCGCTCTTTGAAAAAATGTACTTGCTCCATTGGTTCAAAGAATAAACTTGGCACGATCAAAATTCAAAAAAAAATTGATTTTTTCGAATGCCCCAGTGGAAAGTAGTACACTACTACATTGCCCCCTTGAGAGATCAAGCGAAAAGATTAGATTTGAGGTTCAATCTCGCGATAAAGAGATTCAAAATAGATGGTTATGATGATGATGCAAATGAGATGATTTTAAGATGCTTAGAATAACCAATCTATATTATCCTAAATAACTTAAAATGATGATGTAATGCATGTGAGATGGATGATGTGATGATGCCTATATGATTGTACAATAGATTTTTTATGCAAACGTATGATTTTATGAGATGCTTAGACTAACAAATCTATATTATGATGATGAACTGATATGCAGAATGTCGATGGTTTGTAGATGCAGGATGGATGTAGTGGTGATGATGATTAACTTATTCATGAGGTGATGATAGTGCGGAAAATAAGAAATTAGGTGATGACAAGAGGATCCAACAAGCCAACTTTATGAGAGATGATGGTGAGAAATGGATGATTTTCTTATCAAGAATTCAGATTTTAAAAGGGTCACTTACCTTATGTTTGATAACATGCCTAAGCACAATGCATCAAGGTATAAAGAACTAGGATGGCGTTGCACTTAGTGTGATGGACTTTGACTTGACAAATAGATAGGAGTATTTTTGTTCACACCTGACATATGGAAAGCTTGCTAGGATGCACTTTAGAAGTTTCAAACATCTTGGACCAAAACACAGAAAGGTATAACCTATCAATGCAATAGTCGACAAGTGCCATACATATCTAACAAAGCAAGTATTCACCAAGTTATATTACAAGAACATCCAACAAGTAAAATAGACAAAAGATAATGATTGTTGCCCCATTCCTATCTCTCTAAATCCATTTGTTTGGACAACATCGAGAGGTTATTGGAATGAGCACAAAGAGATAAGTCAAAAGACAAAGATAAAGTAAATAAACAAGTTGATGTTCTTCAATATCACTAACAAAAAGGGAATAATTTTTTAAGGATAAGAACCAAAACTATTGCCAAAAGATACTGGCCATTGTAGGAAGGATACATCCTAGGACATGTTAGTGGATGGCGGCACGTCATTTCGTTTATCTAAAGTGTTCTTTCTGATAAATAATGTCCATTGTAGAAAGGATACATCCTAGGACATGATGTTATCAGATGATTGAAATGTGATTGATTGGATGATGGACTATCGACACAAATAATTGACCAACTTGTTTACATACTGACTTAAACCTGAGAGTTGACATTTTGAGTTTTTACTTTTCACCTGCTAGACTTGTTTCTAACTGTTTCACCAAAGGTTGAGGATGACGATCGTTTATTATGAGTGATGTTATTGTGGGTGTAAGAGAGATGAGACAGATGGATTTTTTTTAAATATTTGGATGTTTTTGGAGTTTTGTAATGTTTTGAGGCTGTTTTTTATATTTTTTGAGATTTTAAAATGTTTTGATTTTTTGATTTTCCAATTTTTTGGGGTTTTATGAGATTTTGACCAAGTGACTAACCTAAGGACCTATTCTAGGGGCCTTGAGGGCTGATCAACAGATTATCCTTGCCTACTTTATACACATAGAGACCACGTAGTTCGACTGATGACTTGACCAATTTACAGATGATGGGATGTCAGTTTATTATGATGGACTCCTAAAGGACTAACCTAAGTGTCTCGAGGGATGATCAAAGATCAACTTGCCTACATTCAAGGCTCAAAGACCATGAGTTTGACAAGATGAATCTATAAATTTTTTGACTTTTTGACCTATTTTGGGATTTTGATATGTTTTTAATGTTTTTGGATTTGGTGATTTTTGATTTTTGATTTTTTATTTTCTAATGTTTTTGGATTTTTTTGATTTTGGACTTCAAGCATATACACAAATCTGATCTAATGAGAACATGCCCCCGTGATGCAATATACTACTCTAATAAAGGGACAAATTGACCTTGGAATGGGCGAGTAGGAACTAGAGGATCATAATCTAACAGCCAAACTATAGTGCCGATCGCATGGATGAGTGATGGATGAAGATCTCGAATGCGATGGATGGATGATGCAGAACAAGCCATGGAGATCCTGGTGGATGGAAAGTGCTTATTTACACAAGGTGCCTATTTGCTAGGTTTTCACCAAGGTACTTGCCCAAAGTGCCATGAAGTGGTTTTCACTAGAGGACAATTTTTCTCTTTACATTTTTTAATCATTTTTCTGATTTTTGGATTTTTTGTTTTTTTTATTTTTTTGTTGTCACGAAGACACTTGTTTTCCAGGTTTTCGCCAAGGTAACCATTTCTTCAAGACATTTTCTTATTTTTTTTATTTTGTTGGGTTTTATACCTTGAAAGATTAGGCATAAATTTTGTTGAGATGAGAGCTATTCAAGGGCTCTTGCAGAGGCTCCCCTTCGGATCTTGATAACTAATATGCCCCTGACTTATAGCTTGTTGTGATAACAAATGGTCCCAATCAGTTGGGTTCAAATTTTTCTTTATTGTTTGGATTTAGTACGTTCTTCTGATTCTCCTTTAGTACTAGTTCTTTGACTTGGAATGTTTTGCTTCTGATTTTCTTGTTATAGCTCCTCTTGAGTCTATTTTGATAGACTTGCAAATGATTTAAAGCATCTATACACCGCTCATCCAATAGCTCCAACTCATTCAATCTTGATACTCGGTACTCTTCATCTGTGATGAGGTGTTGCAGTGATATTCTTAGTGACGAGAGCTTGATCTCAATGGGGAGTACTACTTCTGATCCATAGACCAAGGAGAAAGGGGTGGCATCGGTGGGTGTGCAGATACTAGTTCGGTAAGCCCAGACGATGGGATTGAGCTACAGATGCCAGTCACGACCTGCGTCATTGACTATTTTCTTGAGGATCTTTAAAATGGTTTTATTTGTGGCTTCTTCTTGGCCATTGCCTTGGGGATAGTAATGGGTGGAGAAGGGATGTTGGATTTTGAAATTTTCACACAAGTCACAGACATTCTGATTCTTGAATGGTGTCCCATTATCTGAGATAATGGCTTGTGGGACACCATAGTGGCAAATGAGATAGTTTACGATGAACTTTGATAACTGCTTCCTAGTTATATATGTCATGGGTATGGCTTCCACCCACTTGGTAAAGTACTCAGTGGTGGTTATGATGAACTTATGGCCATTAGATGAAGTGGGAGTAAATTTTCTGATGAGATCGTGTCCCCACTGCGAAAAGAGCCATGGTGTGATGATGGGATGAAGTTCTTGAGCCAGAGCATGGATGAGGTCCCCATGTTGTTGACATTGTAGACACCTTCTGACATAATCATGTGCCTCTCTTTCCATTGTAGGCCAATAATACCCCATCCTCAACAATTTCTTGGCTAAGGTCATTCCACTCGAGTGTGAACCACAGATATTGTTATGTACTTTAGTTAAAGCAGTCAATACCTCCTCAGCATTTAAACAACATAATAAGGTCCCTTCTATGCTCCTAAGGTACAGGGCATCTCCTAGGATGACGAATCAGGATGCTTTTTTGACAAAGGTTTGTTTTAAGGTTGAAGGTAAATCAACAGGTATGACACCTATTAGTAGGTAGGTATAAATGTCATGGTACCAAGAATCATTGGGACCAACAATTTCACATGCAAATTTTGATTCTAGTACCTCAAATGCGGGCACAAGAAGCTGCTCTACCAAGAATTCATATTTTAGGACATTGTGAGGGATGTCTAGTAAGTATCCAATCATTTCCGCAACGTCTGTTGCTCTGTTGTTGGCTCTGGATATCTACTCAAATGTGATCTCGATAAAGGAATCCTTGAGAGTCTCCACTAGTTTCTTGTATGGAATGAGCTTATCATCCTTAGTCTGGTATTAACCATTCACTTGGTTTATTATTAGCTAGGACTCTCCATATACTCTGAGGGCCATGATGTGCCACTACACTGCTATTCTGAGACCTATGGTTAAAGCCTCATATTCTGCAATGTTGTTGGTGCAGGGGAATGCCAATTCATATGATCTAGGTATGCATTCCTCTTGTGGGGTGATAAAGAAGACACCGGCTCCTGATCCATGTTGTGTGTATGAGCCATCAAAGTAAAGTTTCCAATGGTCGGCTATGTTGAGATTGAAGATGGATTCGTCTGGAAACTTTGAGATGAGAGGATTCTCTTAATAGATTGGTGCTTCTGCAAGCTGATTTGCGATGACTTGGCCTTTTATTTATTTCCTCTCTATGTATTCAACATGTTGTACTTTGATAGTATCATGACCCATTTATCCATCCTTCCAATGAGCATTGCTTTTGATAGTAAGTACTTGAGAGGGTCGATTTTGGCGATGAGTTTTATTTTGTGTGCCAGCATGTGATGTCTAAATTTTTGTGATGCAATCACTACTGCTAGACATGCTTTCTCAATGAATGAGTAATTTAACTCATGACCAACCATTGTTCTGTTAATGTAATAGATGGCCCTTTTTGTCCTATTTTCGTCGTGCTGAGCTAGAAGAGCTCCAAGGGTTGTTGTTGTTGCTAACACAAAGAATTAATGGCCTTCTTGGGATTGGTGGCATTAGGACTGGTGGTGTAAGCAGATATTCTTTGATCTTATTAAAGACTTCTTCACACTTGTTATCCCACTTGTATGCTACTTCCTTGTGAAGTAGGTGAGAATATGGTTTATGTTTATCTGTCAGTTGTACTATGAACCTTTATATGGGCTGAAGCCTGCCTTGAAGACCTATCAATTGTTTCAATGTTTTGGGTGCCTCCATCTCAAGGATTGCTTTTACCCTTGCTAGATCTACCTCAATACCTCTCATTGACACTATGTATCCTAGAGATTTTCCTGATTGTACGTTGAAGACATGCTTCTTTGGATTTAATTGAACCTTGTATTCCTCTAGCTTGTCGAAAATAGTACTCAAAGTTGCTATGTGATCCTTCCTCTTTTTAGATTTGGCTAGTATGTCATCGACATAATCTTTGATAGTTTTATGGATCATGTCATTGAAGATCAAGGTCATGGCTCTTTGGTATGTTGCTCCTTCATTCTTCAAGCTAAATGGCATCATATTCCAGCAATAAGTCCCCCATGGACAAGTGAAGGTTGTTTTGTTCTAGTCCTCTTTAGCAATCATTATCTGGTTGTATCCTAAGAAACCATCCATTAAGGAAAACATTTTGTGTCCCGCTGTCATGTCTACAATCATGTCAATGTTGGGCAATGGGAAATAATCTTTTGGACATGCTTTTTTAAATTCCTAGAATCTATGCAGATTCTGATGCTCCCATCGGGTTTTGAGATGGGAACCAGGTTTGACACCCATTCTGGATAGTCAATTGGTCGAATGTATCTTGTATCCAATAGCTTTAGTTCCATTTTGACTAGCAAGGCGATCTAAGGGTGCATTTTCCTAAGCTTTTGTCTAACAGGCTTTGCTTTAGAGTATACTGCTAAGTGATGAACTACAATTTCTGGATCAAAACCTGGCATGTCTACATAGCTCCATGCAAAGTTAACTTGTATTTCTCTCAAGAAAGTTGCTAGGAGTTCTTGTTCTTCTGACAATAATGATTCCACATAGAATGTGATGTGTGGGGCTTTCTCTGTTCCTAGATTAATTGGATTGCACTTTTTTGCTAGGACTGCTAATTTTTCTTGATGAATAGCTCTTGAAGGGAGATTGAATCCCCCATCCTCAGGTGCCTCAGAGAGGTTTTCACCATTGGATATGTCCTTTCTTTTTACTTTTTCTGTCAGGAGTGTCCGCAGTCGGTTTTCACTCAAGGACTTAGATATTATTCTTAGTTTCTCACTTTTGTGACTAAGGGATTCAATCATTTCCCCATAATAGGCTTGTGTATCTAGCTCAATTATGAACCCTGCTTTGTGATCCCCACATGGAATGTTATCCCGTAGTCTCATGAATTCTAAGAGTGCCTCATCATTTTTGAATGTGTCAAGAACTGGTGGTCCTCGTTGGTCATAATCAATGAGTTGGGGGTAAACTAGGCGGATTTCATGATTTTGATGGTCTAACTCAAAGGGTAAGGTGCTAATCATGAGAAAGGTGGTATCTTCGAAGAGCCTAGGTAGGTTGGTTATGGGATCCTCATCATCACTACTACTACAAACGTCGATTATGTCAAATGCTAAATTTTCTAAGACTCGACCTGTAAATACGGGTAAGCAAAGTTCGGTTGCGGATAGATGAGGAGGATTATTGACCTTTCTAACTACATGACTTCAGCCATGTATGGTTATACTCGGAGGGGTACATCCAAGGCCAAGATTTATGATTCGTATCTCTGGAATGATAGGTATTATAAGCCCATTTTCATTTTTCCCAAGTCTCTGGTTTCTATCATAGCCCATTGCGAGCATCATTTGCAAACCTTTGCTTCTATCATCCATTGGTAGATTGGTTGTTGGTCTATCATCTTGATATAGGAGATGAGATGGGTCCTCCTTTATGACTTCTTAACTGAGATCTCCCCAACTTCCGAAGTTGGGATAGTCTTCAGGGGATGTTTGAGATGTGGAGGTTTCACTTGCTTGCGGGCATCCTCGTGATCTGGGAGATTGTGGTAACTCTCCTACCACAAAAACATTTTTGGGAATCATGTAGTTTTTGCAACCATTATCCTGGATGATGACCTTGATATCAGATATGGTGGGAATGGTGGGAGCACGGTGGGTGTCTCTATCACAGAAGTGGAAGCGAGGGTGGCTAGATCAATGTACAATGTTGATGGGCCTTCATCATTTTTAGGCACTTGAGGGATTTTGTAATATTTTTCCTCAAGGTTCTTGCAATAGGAGAATGGTTCAGGATCTCCATGGATGGTGACCTCTTGTCCTTCATATGTGAATTTGACACATTGATGGAAATTTGATGCTACCATTTGCATTGCATGAATCCATGGATGTCCTAGGAGAATGTTATAAGACAAGTCGAGGTCCAGGACTTGACAAGTGGTTTCCATGATAGCTAGCCCTACTTGAATAGGGATTCTAATTGTGCCTTGGGACACTCTTTCCTAATCATCATATGCTTTGATTGTGATACCTTTTCTTTTGCCAATGGAATCCTCTGAGATTTTTAACTAATTAATGAGCTTGAGGGAACAAATATTCAAGCCTGCACCTCCATCCACCAAGACTCGCTTGACTTTACTTTTCCGCACTAGGAACTCTAAATGGACTGCATGGTTATGAGATGGTTGAGCGGGAAAGTCCTGATTGGAGAACGTAAGGAGGTTTGGAGTGATGATGTTGCCAACCATAGCTTGGAATTGTTCTGCATCAAGATCTACAGAGACGGTGGATGAAGCCAATGCTTCTTCAAGGATTTTCTTGTGGGCAGATGAGATTTTTAACAAATCCATAATGGAGATTTGTGTTAGCATTTTTTTTAGTTGATCAAGGACATTGTAACCATTGGGAATGGATCTTGATTTGGACATGAAGGTTCTGTTTGGTTGAGATGATCCTGCAATAGTAACCTTTCTCCCTCTTGTGGTGACTCCACAATCAGCTTGAGTTCCTTTGATAGTGACTACTATGCAGTATTCATCTAGGGAGGCGATGATAGTCTCATACACATGATTCATGTTTGTGAAGGTGCCTTTCCCCTTATCAGTGTTATTGTTCCCTTTATTGTTATGGTTAGGCATCGGATTCGTGTATATTTTGAGGTTTTGGTTTCCTGTTGGTTGTTCCACGTTTATGATCCTTTGATCAATGAGGTCTTGAAATATGTTCTTTAACCTCATGCAATTTTTTTTGGTGTGCCCTTTTATTTTTTGGAATTCATAGAGCTAATTTTCATTATACCAAGGAGGTTTAATGTCTCATTCTTGGTAGTTCTCGTAAGTGGTAATCTTGATGAGGTTTTCATTTATCAGTTTCTTCATGATGACTTTGAGCAGTTCTCCAAGAGCAGTATACTTTTGTTTGATGGAATTCTTGTTTGGCTGGGGCAGTCCCCTTTGATCATTCATGTTATTGATTGCTTGATTGCTTGTTTGATGTGTTGTGTTTGCGTGATGGTTGTTTTGATGATGGTTTTGGTTTTGTTGTTGTGATGCGAGTGTGTTTTGCTGACAGGCACTAATGACAACTTTGGCATCGACAACACCACGATTGGTAATAGTTTTGTTTCTTGCCCATGTGCGAGGTTTATCATTGTAATTGGTGGGTGGGCAATTATTTTGTTGCTCGGGATATGAAGTTGATCCTCCAACTTGTGTCATAAGGGCTCATTCAATGCTGAGTGCCTTGGTAATCAATTGGTCGTACGTGGTGATCCCTTGGACCTTGAGATGGAATTCCAAGAGGCTGTCAAGGTTGGATATGATAGTGCACACTTGTTGTTCCTCAGGGATGACCCATTTACTCCAATTGGCCTTAGATCGCCATCATTGTAGGAATGATGTGAATGATTCATTCTTACCTTGTTTCAGAGCTAATAGTTCTTCAAGACTAGCATCCATGGTGATATTACATGCGTAGTTTTTTATGAATGTGTCTATGATTTATTGGAATGTCTTGATGCTTGTAGGTAGGCAAGAGAACCATTCCATGGCATGGCTAGCCAAAATCCTAGGAAATAGTCACATCAGATAGGTATTGTCATACGCGACTTCCATGCAATGAACCTAGAATTCCTTGTTGTGATCTTTAGGGTTTCTCGTCCCACGATACTTATCAAATTTGAGGATCTCAAATCCCTTTGGGAATGGTTTCATTACAAGGCTTCTGTCAAATGGATAAGGGCACAAGTTGCTAGGTGTTTTCATGGTTCGCCCTGATTGAAGGTCAAGCACTTGTTGCGAGAGCAACCTGATTTGTGTTGTCACATCATTTTGCAAATCAAGGGGGGATGAAAGTGTTCTAAGGTGGTTCAGTTGTTGGTGGGATGGGTGGATTGGATGATGTTTGCATATTCTGTTGAGCCAAGTATGCTTTCAACAACGCTTGTTGTTGTTCGTGTTGCAATTGTGCTATTAGTGCCTTTTGTTGAGTTTGTTTTTGTGCTTGTTGTTGAGTTGCTAATTGAGCTTCTTCGTGATGTTCCTGATATTGCTTTATCGAGTTTTTTGATATGCTTGTTGTTGTGTTGCATGTTGTTGTGCAAGATACTGCACTTATGCTTGTGCTTGTTGTGCTTGATATTAGGCTTTGGCTTGAGCGTGTGCTTGAGCTTGGGCCTAAGCTTGTGCTTGAGCTTGTGTAGCTTGAGCTTGTGCAACTTGAGCAGCTTGTTGTTGCAATAAAGCTTGGGCTTGTGCAACCTACTGTGCTTGTTGTGCAATTTTGACAGCTTGAGTATCCTGTGCCACTTGAGTAGCTAGTTGCACGGCTTGCTGAGCAACTAATTAAGCGGCTTGTTGTTTTTGTACTTGCAGAAATACCTTTTGATAAGTGGTTTGTTGAGCCGCTTGCAACGCCATACTGTAGTGGCTTGATATATTGGATCTTGGTGGTGGTGGAGGGGTAAATGCAAGAAGATGAGTCCACGACACATGGAAGTTTTTTTCTTAGAAAAAAAATGAATTCGGCTTGCAAAAAATGGGATCCCGCTTTTTAAAAGCGGGATCTCATTTTTAAAAAGCGGGATCCCATAGCTTCGAGATTCTGAGCCTAAATCTAAAAAACGGGATCTCATTTTTCAAAATAGGGGACATTTTTAGAATTTTTGAAAATTTTCCAAAAACAAAATTTCCAAAATGGAGAGCAAAACGGATCCCATTTCATAGAACCATAAAAAATGGCTTTTTATGAAACGGGATCCCGTTTTTTATGAAACGGGATCCCATTTTTTAAATTATGAATTTTTGAGTGGGTTTTTTGGCTTGTTTTTTGGTTTGGGAAATGGCTTGGGGACCCGAACCTAAGCTTTGGACCTAGTTTGACCTGCAACTTGAAGGTCCTATTAATGTCACAAGAAAATAATGACTTTGGATGTTTGAAGACCTATTTTGCAAAATTCTTTTACGAAATTAAAAAACCCATTATAGATGAGATAGTGCAGATTCCAAATATGTAATTTTTTTAATAATTTGATTATTTTTTCTATTTTTCAATTAATTTTTAATGAAACTAGTCCATAAACTTGAATTATCAGGTTTTTTAGTATTTTAATAACTTTTGATCAACATAACATTTTGACAAACGGATTGCACGAGAACAAACTTCAGACAATTCTTTTCAGTTTAAAAAAAAATCAAAAAAATGATAAGTTTAGGTCATCTTATGTGTGTCGTATTACCATGGTTTTTCAAAACGACAAATACACCTAATAAAAATTTAATAAAATATATTCAATAAAAAATTACAAAAAAATATCAAAAACAAGCTTTAGTGAGTCACAAATCTTTTCCCAAAAGGATTTACAAAAATATGATAATTTAGGTCAAAATATGGATGTCATACACATGCATGGTATGGTATAAAAAAGTGACTTTTAAACAGTAGTTTTTAGAAACACCTATTGAAACTCAATTTTTATAATCCGGGTATTGAAATAAATTACATATTTGGAAACTAGACTCTGAGTACTACATTTTATGATTAGTGACTTTTTTGAAGATTTCATCTCTAAGTGCTTCAAATTTTAAAGTCAAATGTGTCAAATTCTGAAAATCAGGGAAAACACTTCCACTTTTTGGCCAAAAAGTGGACTCAGCTTCTTGCACACACCCAGAGGTGGAGGTGGATTCGAAATGGTCAATTGAAGAGAGTAATTTTTCATGAAGGTCGTGGATGCATTATTGAAGAATGAAGCTTCTACTTATAGATTCTCAAGTTGAAAGAGTGCTCATAAGAGAGCAATGTGGGATAATGTTTTAGCCAATGAGATGGAGCCACTTGTCAACTTGTGAGTGGTTGAGGAATGTGCAAGTTTTGGTCCATGTGCCAATAAGTGAGTTTGGTTGGCCTTTTTCAAATTCAAATTTGGCTTGTTGGAGGGATAAAATGAGACTTTAATGCCAAGTGGGGGACATGTAAGAGGGAAGTTATTGCCATGTTGGAAGGGACAAGTCAACTTGTTTTCAAATTCAAACTTGAGGAATATTCTCCAAAGATGTTTTGTTGAGGGAAAATGATAATTTTAATAAATGAATTAAAATACTTTATTTGTGCAAGTGGGAAAAGCTAGAGGATGTGATGGGTGATTGGATTAGATTTAATCAGGATTAGATTAATTAAGATGATGTTAGATGCTTTTGACCCATTTAACTTAAATACTTGGATTTATTTAAATAAAAAAGGAGGAATATGAATTTGAGATTTAATTAAATAAAGTTTGGTTTATTTAATTAAAAGGATGATGCAAGATAAAGGTTAATTAATTTGAAAGAAATGAATCTAGGAGATGATTTATGAAAAATGGAATGTTAGGATGTGATTAAAATTGATTTATTTAAATGAGGTAATGGTAAAGAGAATTTATTTAATTGAAGGATGAAATGTTAGATTTAATTAAATGAAGGTTATTTAATTAAATTGGTGGAATTAAATGCATGCATATTTTGTGTGTCTACACTTATTATCCAACCTTGATTAGTTGATGTTGTTCATTTGATGAGTCTAGGGAATTTAGGGGTGTTTTGAGTCATTTCATATTAAATAAGGTCTTATAAGACCATTTGCATTGTATTTGGAAAGTTTAAGGTCTTAGGTGTCAAAATTGCAAAAATTGCAAGAAATGCAATAAAAGTTGTTAAGGGAAAAATTGTTGTAACTGCGGGAAGTTGAAGAGTCAATCGTTCAAGATCAGTTATGCATGAAAGATCAAATGTATTTGTTATTAAAATCCTTTCAAAGGCTTGATGATCAATCAATAAACACTGTATGGTGACTTCTTTTGAAGAAAACAACATTTTTTTTCCTACTAATACACTGGTTTTTTTGTACATTTACTATATTTCTAGAACTTCACTGCAATTGTACGGTCATGTACACTTAGCAGATGCTCTAAAGTCTTTTGTTTCATGTAGGGAATAGAAGTAGCTCTCTTTTGAGTCTATTCAGAGTGTCTAACATCCATTTTAGGAGAACTTTTATTTTCTTAGTAACTGCCTATTACAACAAAGAGACACCTGTTTTGAAGACAAAATGAGTTAATTTGTCATCCCACCTACTATATAGACTTTTGCTTCTGTGGGATGACACATCTAATGGTAGATTAGATGTCTAACATGGTTTTTAAGCTTTGGGAGTCAAGAAGTCAAAGTTTGAGTGATGCCCTAGGCTGGACAAAGGAGTTTTCCATGTGAAAATGGAGGTTTCAAGTAGAGTTTTGGTGAATCAGTGAAAGGATTGAGTTTGTAAAGGTTTAGAAGGTTTGTACAGACCTAGATAAAGTTGTTTGAAGCTTTGGCTTATGTTTGTGGCCTGGTAGAGGGGAGAATTAGTAAAACCCTAGGTTTTAGGGTGTATTTGGAGGGTTTGCTAGAGCAGCACCCTAGAAGCTTTATACTAGTGAAAGAGTATGAGAATTTGAAGTTATGTGTCACAATTAGTGACTGTCTAGGAGATTTTGTGGTAACAAGGTGTTTAAGGAGTAATTTGTTTGTAAAATAGGGCTAATTTAGTGGCCTTTTTGCAGGTTGATCTATTGGATCTCTAAGTTGAGTCAAAGGAACCTATTATGATCTCTTGGGATAATGTTTAAGGAATTGTGAGAAGTGAAATTTGATGTTGAGTTGGCCTTTGTACGGCCTTAGCAACAGGGTATCTCTATTTATTAAATATTAAAGGCTAGAAGCCTTTTGAATAAGACTTGGAAAACCAGGTGTCTTAATGATTAGAGTTAGAATTCAGTGATTGAGTCATGATATTTTGAATTGAAAAGAGAGTTCCTCCACCTTGAATTGCATCACTCCCCTCCCCTAATCAGCATCCTTATTATATTTATTTTAGATGCTATCCGGAGCAGATGTAGGTGTTCTAGAACCAAATTACTCTGAGGCGTTCATCCCTGATATATAGATTCTTTATATTAAAATTTAATAGGTCTGGTGACAAGAGGCGGCGTGACATCACAGTGGCGCCCACTTAACATCTTTAAAGAATTCTCCATGTGTAGATGATACGCCCACTTAGGTGACCGCCACCGACATTAAATATTCACGTGTCTGCCAGGTACAAAAATTCACCAATGCTCCATCACAACCGTCCAAAGGTGGTCGCTGGCGGTGTGCACAATACACTTTTGACCGTTCACATCAACCAGTATATTCAGCGAATTGTGCTTCAGAAATTTATTGTTTCTCTTACTTTTTTTCTTTTATCTTCTGTAACGACTTACTTTGTTAAGATTCCTCCGACCTTACAAACTTTTAATTAAATTTGAAAAAATATTTCAAATTTGTATACCTTGTATTCTAATGAAACCTTCATAAAAATCGAACTACAATACTAAATCGAAAGAGTTCTTGGTCTCTTCCAGACATGTCTTTTCAAAATACATTCTTATTTATCCATGTGAAAACAACAGTGCGGCAGCCTCAGGCATTCTTCTGTTCACCAAAACTACTACCTATTTCTTCTACTTCACGTTACATGCGAACTAAAAATAATATTCTTGCCACCCTCACACGTCGATCTGTCTATGAAACAACTAAAACTCTCTATGCCTGATCGAAAGCTTCTAACGAGTCTCACAGGTAGAATGGCCATGAGATTCATGCCTCCGATTATTATTTTGGGCTTGTTATTTTGGGCAGCAGCAGAAACTCAATCTGCCCAAACATTTTCAGAGAGTGAGATCAACGAATATTTTATGGTGAGTTGTACTTCAGAAACAGCGTCTTCAATGTAGAAAACAAGAAATTTGTTGTAAACAGTTTCAACTTCCAAGGGCCCTGTCAACCTGGTTTCTTTTTAAGGTCTTTTAATGCTTATTGTACTTGCAGTACCTGATTTCATTTTGTGTATGTTTATGAACCAAATGATTTGTTTGCATTTGTAGGTAGATGGGATGATGACTGAAGCCCAAAATCCAGAAAGCAGGAAGGATAATAATAAACGGTTGCAATTTAATAAGCTGGAAAGTTTTACTCTGATGGGCAGAGGTCTTATTGTCGTAGAGGGAGAAAAACTGTGGGCTGGCCAATCTATGCTGTTCAACAAACAAGTAACTAACATAGGAATAGTATATATAGATATGCTTTGAGTGATTTTGTTTCCGTTTACTGCAGAAATAGTTGTATTGTTCTCTGTGATTTGTATTCGTTGTTATGACAATTATGTGCAGGCCGTTAGAAGTGAAAAACCTAATTTATATGTTGTCAAAGCATTTGTCTTACAGAAATAAAGAGACCCCCTTTTAATGTTTTATATTTTTTATGCAGAGAAGTGTAACTGTGATGGAGAGAGCAGTTAAGGGCCGCAGATTTGTCCAACCTACTAAACCTAAGCCCCATCAAGGACACCACGCAGAACATCACTAGCCAACATATTTTGTCACTGTAGAATATATTTTATTTTAAGTTATTGTAGTAGAGTATGGGATTATGAACTCTCAACAGGAAGTTAGTCGCAAAGTTTTTGAAAGTACTATATAATTGCCATTGGAACCTGGGACTAATGGCCCGCAGGATTTTGTTGATGTATATGGTTATATGATATTTTATTAAAGTCATGTTATTTATAAAATAAAGTGTTTATTTAAACAAGTATTATTGTAATAGTGAAAAATAATATTTTTCAAATTCAGATCATCTTAATCAGTTTCAAAATAACTGCAATATAAATCTATGTAAAGTGTTTCAGTTCAAGTATTAGTCTCTTGTTTTTTTAGGCTTGGTCATATGTTGGCTCATTGTAATTTTTATTCCCCTTCAGCTACTAGTTAGTATTCTTTGTACTCTTGTTTTGTTCAATATAAAAGGTGAGCACAATAAATATTTTGTATTTTATTATAAAATGTGAAGGGTTTTCAAAACGTTTTATGATAACTTAAAGTTGAATATAAGTTGTATTTTAAATAATAATGTGTTGTTTTTATAACAATAAGTAGTATTTTACTTTTAACTATTGGATCATTTGTTTTGGATATAAAAATTTGAAATAATAAGATTTATGGTTACCAAAAGGTTTTGAGATTCTTCAGGTTGCATATAAGTTATATTTTAAACAATAATATGATATTATTTCTAACAAAAAATGATATATTTTTGTTCAACTATTGAGGATTTCATTATTAAGTTGTGGTTGAATCTTTAAAAATAATTTTAAAGACACTTCTCACTCATGTGTTTATGTGGTAAGTTGCATGATGAGTTGCATCTCCAAATCTTATTTGTACATAGACAAAACGTCATTTTACACTTAACAATTTTTTCAAGTCCTACACCATGTAACCACTACATGCTCACAAAATTAGCTCACATGACTCTTGGCCCCTCTCCCCTAACTTGTGTTACCAAAATGCAATGGGAAGGCACTATTTTCTATTAAAATAGATGAATGCATGTGTACTATCCTCTACAACATTTGCAACAAAAAAAAATGACAATCTTATAAAATTTTACCAAAAACTTAAATTTTTAAATTATTTTACTTTAAGATGATTTTATATAAATTTTAATTTTATATAATAATTATTTAATTCTATTATTTCTATATTTTTTATTTAAAGAATAATTTTATTTTATAGAAAAAAATTAATTTTTCTTTTTAAAAATCACCATTCATTATTTCATTAATTTTTTAATTTATATTTTGAAAATATAATTTTTTTTATATTTATATGCTACCTTTTAAATTTATTTTTATTTATATTATATATATCCTAAATTTATGTTAATTTCATGTATATAAGAGTTACTTTATTTTACTTTAGAATTATTTTATTTATTTTTGATTTTTTTGGTATTTATAAATGGTTGCATTTAAGATATCTTTACTGGTTATACTATTCTTAATATATGTTGATCGCATTTTAGTTTTCTATACACAATCATGATGTGATGCTTCATGTCTTGTCATTATAGAATGTCTCTCAATGTTATTAAATATTAATTATTTGATCTATAAATGGCTATTAGTTTTGAGTTAAGGGGTTTCATGTACGTATTTATGATGTAAGACTTCATGTTGTCACTATTGAACACCTTATTTAATCACAATATATTAGTGTGTTTAGAAGGGTAAAGTATCAAGACTTATCAAGACATCACACATCTTATTACTAATTTGAATCAAGCATAGCTAACCGCGGAGTTTCTCCCAAAGATCAAGACCACTCAACTTGCTACCCCATTTGATATAATATGAAAATAACTCTTACCTCCTATTTTTTATTCGATAAGGTAAACAAGATCAATAAGAAAGTTTTTTGAATGGATGGATAAATGGGTTATATAACAAAGGCTTTATTCCTAAGTGTTCTTGGGGGAAAGTTCATTGTTAAGTACACTCGAGCCAGAGTAGTACTAGGATAGGTGACCTCCTTGGGAGTTATGATGTATCACCCTTGCAAGAATCACCTAGATGCAATGAGTTTTATGTGAACCTTTCATGCTCTTAAGAGATGGCTACCACTACAAATATGGGTAAATATTTATTTGACTAAAAAATTACACAATTTTAAATCGTGATTAAATATCATAATTAGATACATTATAAAAATATCTCCTACTTTTCATTAGATGAGCTATAGAGGCTCTTTAAGAATGTTTTATGTGACACAACACTTGTTGAAGGTTTTACAAATGAGGTAGCAAGATAAGTGGTATTGATCATAGGGAAAATTCCATGAGTAAATGTGCTTGAGTTAAAGTAGTATCAAGATGGATGACCTCCTAGTAAGTCACTATGCTTCACCATTATGAAGATCATATATATCCAAAGAGTGTCAAGTGGACCATTCATGCTCATGAGAGGTGGATAGGATAAAATTTTCATGTAAATGAAATGTTTATTTTTGTTTACATTTATTAATTTTGAGGTTGAATGTATCAGTAGTTTCACCAAATTATTTTCTCTCCATTATGCGCAAATGAGAAGCACTATTTCCCAAGCTTTGTTTAACTAGGTATGGTCTAATCCTTGTTCTATTTTACAATTTGAAAGTATTGTTAGCTAAATCCAACTCTTCTTGTTCTTATATTTCTCTCTAATACAATGTCTCATTATATTTCCTCTCAACATTAAGAAGGATCTTTAATGAGCCAATGTCCAATATGTGTCCTCTTTGTTGGATAGATGATCTTTCAAGGTTTTGACATTTCTCATGAAGTTTTCAAACATATTTTTGTACTACCCAACACATTACAAAAATTCAAGAAACTCGTGCAAAGTTTGAGGTTATTTTTGTTGGTCATTAAGAGTAATGTAGGTCCTTATTTCAATGGGGATGCATGTTCATTGGTATAGTTCCCTAATCTACTAGTAGGTCTATTCCTAGTGGGTTTTCGTTAGGATTCAATTGGTAACATTTTAGTTAAATTCATTTACCCATATTTCATAAACATGAATGGTTTACTTAAAACTCATTGCATATATGTTTAATCGCAATTAAATACACTTTGAATCCTATCCTTCATGAGCATGAATGGCCTATTTACCACTAATTGCATCTAAATTATGCTTACAAGAGTGAAGCATCAATACTTCCCAGGAGGTCACCCATCATAT
>VDFB02387634.1:0-15171 GCA_007258455.2 Sequoia sempervirens | reverse complement strand
GAAATTTATCTGTCCACACAAAGGGGATACCTTTGCACAACAGATATTGGAATGGGTGACACTTGTCAGTCAATTGGGCGATGAAGCACTGAATAGATTGTACCCTGCCTTGTAGAGTTCTGAGTTCACTGATTCCTCTTGGTGGAGGCATGCCTATGATGGCTTTGACTTTTTTTGGATCGACCTCAATGCCTCTTTGAGAAAATATGTATCCCAACAGTTTACCCAATGTTACACCGAAGACACATTTCTTAGGATTTAGTCTGACTTTGTATTCTTCCAGTCGCTTGAAAATTGTGTCTAACACCTTCAAGTGATCTTTCCTTGTTACTGATTTAGACAATAGGTCATCTACATAATCTTCCATTATTTTATGCATCATGTCATGAAAGATTGTGGTCATAGCCCTCTGATATATGACACCTACATTTTTGAGACCAAATGGCATGACATTCCAATATTATGTACCCCATGGGTAAGTAAATGCTATTTTGTGCTGATCTTCAGGGGCAATGCGAATCTGATTATAGCCAGAGAAACCATCCATGAGGGACGACATCTCATATCCTACCGTGAGGTCAACTATGATATCAATATTTGGTAAAGGAAAATCATCTTTTGGGCATGCCTTATTTAGGTCTCTAAAATCTATACAGATGCGAATCATCCCATTTGGTTTTGTCACTGACACCAGGTTAGATATCCATTCAACATAATCAATAGACTGTATGAATCCAGCATCTAGAAGTTTCTTCAACTCAGCCTTGACCAATAGAGTAACTTGAGGATACATTTTGTGTAACTTCTGTTTAACTAGTTTGGCATTAGGCAACAGAGGCAGATGGTGCAGAACCAGTTCTGGGTCTAATCTTGGCATGTTAGCATAGGACCATGCGAAGTTGACTTTACATTCTGCAAAGAATTTATGAAATTTCGGTCTCTCTTCCTTAGTCAATGATGCAGCAAAGAGGACCATTTTGGGATCTTTTGTCATTGATATGTTGTCTTCTATGGTGTCTTCTATAAGCATAGCTGACTTCTCTTGTTGTACGGGAAGAAAGTCCATTCCTCCATCCTTGGGCACCTCAGAGAGGTTTTCACCCACAGATACATCCTTTATTTTTACTTTTTTGTTGTCAGAAGGTGCCTTTCGGTTTTCACCTAAAGACGTTTCATTTTTTACTTTATTTTTGTTTTTAATTTTGTGAGTGGAGGATAGAGCAGTCTCGCCGAAGTAGGCCGCACAATCTAGATCAATGGCGAATCCTGACTTGTGATCACCACTGGGTATGCCCTCACATAATCCCATAAACTCTGCAATTGCCTCATCATTCTAAAAGGTGTCCAGGACTAGCGGGCCTTGTTGGTCCCAATCGACTAGTTGAGGATAAACCAGTGAAATGCCATCGTCAATGTTGGTGAATTGAGGGGAGGATGCAGAAAGCATGCAGACAGATTCAGAGATATTGTAGATGAAATTATCATCATCTAATTCCACATCGGACTCTATCCAATATTCCCCTTCACTTGTTTGATATTTGTTGTCAAAATAAGGGGTGAAGGACTCAGAGTTGGGATTGTCAGTGTCATTTGGTAATTCAGATGGATTGGACTGAAGGGATTCAAATGGTAGGTCTTGTATGTCATGGGGAAATGTAATGGGATGTTGACCATTGGGTGCCTGATCAATTTTAAATGTTTTCCAAAAATTTTGTTTAGAGGTGAGTTCCCTCATTTCGACAAACAAATCATCGAGGCAACAGTCGCTTAAGGATCTTTTAGAGCCAAATTCCCACTCTTGGGAGTCAGTTTCAGTGAAGGTTTCCTTAGCGATCTCGACACTTTTAGAAGCATGCACTTGCTCACTCGAAAGCCCATTGGTACGTCAGTCGTCATTGTTAGGCAACCCATATCCTAGTCCAAGATACTTTTGTATTTTAAAAGATTCTATGGGCTCCCTTCATCTAATTTTATTTCTGTCTAGGCCAATAGTTCCATTGTATCCCTTAGCTTTCATTATGTCATATCCCTTGCCATATTTCTTAACTGGTAATGGGGGTAGCTCAACCATTTCCTTATAAAGCCATCCTGTAATATCGGCAAGGTCCTCATTACTCATGTCGCCCCATTTTATGAAAACTGGTTTTGGTGGAACTTTGAAGATTTCCTTGGGTTCCATTTTAAAACATGGTCAACCATAGACTTTTGGAGACTTGGGTATTCTTGTGATGATATATGCCGTATGTAGTTTAAATTCTCCATAGCCTAGGTCCTAGATCTTGACATTGGGTTCATCCTTAGGAAGTGTGGAAGATGGTGGCATGGTGGAAGACGTGGACGTGGAAGATGGTGTGAGTGTGGATGGGTCAATGTACTTAGAAGAAGAGGGGCCAGGAGCTTCTTGGTTGATGGACACTCTATTTTTGGAAATACCCCTTAGGCTAGTGCAATATTAAAAAGGATCGGGTCTCCATATATAGTGATTTTTGTGCCGTCAAAAGGGAATTTTAAGCATTGGTGATACGTGGAGGGCACAAATTTTAGGGCATGAATCCATGGGTGGCCGAGCAAGATGTTGTAAGGTAATTCCAAATCTAGGACCTAGCAAGTTCTATCCACAATTACTGGCCCCACTCTGATAGGAAGAGAAATAATGCCTCGTGAAGAGCGTTCTTCATCATCATATGCTTTTATCACTATGCTCTTTGTAGGGTCTACGCATGCATCATAAAATCCTAGAGCCTTAACCAGTTTCAAGGAGCATATGTTCAATCCTACTCTGCCATCCACTAAAACTCTTCTGACCTTGTGCTTGTGGAAAAAAGTTTCAATGTGTAATGCATCATTATGGTTAGGCTTAGGTTACGAGCAATCTTGATTAGAAAAGGTGACGTGGTGAGGCGTAGTGAGGTATCCTACCATGGTCTCAAACTGATTGACATCAATATCCTTAGGGACTGACGACTCTTGCAAGGTTTTATCTAGTATAGCCTTATGCGTGGGAGATATGCAAAGCAACTCGAGTATAGAAATTTGCGCAAGAGTTTTTCCAAGATGGTCGATAAGGTTAAACTGGCTCTTGGGTTGCCATTGCTTTGTGGTCGAGGCAGGTTTTGACTGTTTAGGATATGGGCCAGCTATGGTGATTTTGGGTTGCCTAGCGGGAGGCAGACCAACTATGGTGACCTTGCCACTTCAAGTAGTAGTATTGCATTGGGGTGCTCTCTTGATCGTGATGGTATTGATGTATTTTTCGTCAGTTCGAACATTATTTATAGTAGGTCTACCATAATAGTCATACTTGGTGCGGGAAAAGTTAGCTTGATTATTTTTTATCTGTGGACCTGATGTGGAAGCATTATTAGAACCATGGTCTTGTAGTGGGTTCTTATGAATAGTATGGTCTAAATTGGAGGAAAATTGTGATCCACCTACCTCAATGATATAGCTCTCAATAAGGTCTTGAATCAGGTTTTTCAGTTGTCGATAGGTAGAAGTTTTATGTCCTTTTGCATGATGATAATCGCAGACTGCATTATCATCCCACCATGCTTGTTTGAATTGTCCTGGGTCATATGGTTTTGGTTCTTGAAGTGTGATGACACCATTTTGAAGGAATTAATTGAGGAATTCCTCAATGGGTTCACCCAAGGGAGTATATGTGCAACCCCTAGGGAATTGTCTCATCTGGTGATATTTTCCTTGATTATTTTGGCCGCTTTGGTTGTTTGAAGGGACATTGGTAGGGGGTGTCAATATCGTTGTTGGTTTGTTTTGCAGTTGAACCCCTTTTAGGGCTAGTATAGGACCCATAGTGTTTGTAGCCTTGGCGTCAACAACACTGTCACTTGTAACATGTTTATTTTTGACCCAGTATTTATTTTTGTTGGCAGGAGGATTTGTATTTGCATTTTTGGGACCGTATGTTAGCTATCCCTTTGCAATAAGGGATTTCTCAATCTGGACACCTTTTTCGACTAAATCCATGAAGGTTGTGCAACAATGCAGTTGCAATGAATATTTTAGGGGACCCAAAAATTTTTGAACAAACATGTCCACCTTTTCCCTTTTGGGTATGTCAATGTGACATCGACTAGCTAGACTTCTCAATTTTTGAAAGAATGGGATGAATGTCTCATTGGAATCCTCTTGCGTGAGATTGCACAAGCTAGTAATAGAGGTGTCCATGTCAATGTTGTATGCGTAATTCTTTATGAATTTTTTTTTAAGCTCATCCCATGTTTGGATATCCTTTTGAGTGGAAAACCATTCAAGGGCAGGACTTGCCATAATTTTAGATAAAATTCTCATCAAGTATGTTTGTTCATAGGCGACATCCATACAATTGGTTGCAAATTCGTGAACATGTTCAATGGGGTTTGTCTTGCCTTTGTATTTTGTAAAATTGGGTGACACATATACCAGAGGAAATGTGGCATGTATAAGCTCATTTCGAATGGGTAGATGTTTAGATCATATGACACTTCTGATTTCTTTCCTGATATTTGCATGTTTTGGATAGTTTTCTCTAGACCCATCATTTTTGCTTGTAAGGCATCTATTACAAGGTCATTTGTGGTCCCATACATTGGAATGATTGGTACACCATAGGTCCCTATTTGTTGTGCGTGAATATTGGTGTATTGTGGTGGTATGGATTGTTGTGACATGTATGATGTGTTCGGATTAGCGTGTTGTTGGTATTGAAAGTTTGGATTGGGGTTATGTTGGTGAGTATGAATGTGGGATGAGTAGGTTGGGATGTGTCCCCTAGCCCTTTTTGTCGATATTTGGGGAATATGGTGACCATGAACATTGTGATGTGCTAATGATGCCATGGGTTGTGTGTTTTGACTACCTTGTCCAAATTGTTGGGTTTGGACAAGAGGAATGGTCATATTTGGTCCTTGGGATTTGATGGTATTAGATAGTGTTGACGTGTTCACATTTTGTTGTTGTTCTTGAATAAATATATGTCGTTTACCCCCACCTGAAGGATTTTGGGAGATACCAATGAGAGGATATGTCAAAGGTGTACTCATGGTACTCGATGTAGTTGTTAAAGGGGGATTGGTATGACTTGATGATGCCCCCATGGAATTTACCATAGTGGTAAAAAGAGGATTAGAGTAACTTTCCCACATTGTCGAGGAGCCGAAGGTGGTTCCCACTGATTGTGATGATGTTGTGGATATTGTGGGCACTGTGATAGATTGTGATCCTCCAATGGATGTAGTGTTTATTGAATTAGAGGTGTTTGGCATGTTGGAGGTAGCATGCACTATCGTTGTAGTGTCAAAGAAAGTATTGCTCGTAGTATTTGGAGGTTGACCACTATTTGGCATGTTATGTGTGTTGTTGACATTAGGGTCTAGAGATGTTGGTCTCAATGTGTTAATGTCGAATCCTTGAGGTAATTTGGCTCCTTGACTTAAGAGTATGGCCAAATATCTATCTCTATCATGTAGGACCATTTGTTCCATGAATTGAGAGGCCTCTGGGTCTTGTGCTGCTACCTCTAGGTTTTCCTCAAGTATTTGTCTGTATACATCCTTACATAAGAATGGTTCAAAGGGAATTTTTGATGAGGATGGTATTTCCGCGAGAGGTTGATTGTTTGTGTTGGCAAATGGATCGTCAAAAGTCCAATTTGGGTCATACGTGGGATTGTTGATAGTGGAAGTGGGGTCTTGTCAAAAATTTTCCATTTGTCATTTATGCTTTTGGAGTCTAGTTTCCACCATAAAATGAGATTGCTCAAAATGAAGATGACAACTTAATGCAAGGATGACACTATGCAAGGTCTAAGTTCAAAATGATGACTAGAATGAATAATATTTTTGGATTTTTGGGAATAAATTATGCAAGGTATAACCTAGGATGCAAGTTGGAGAAAAGGATACCTAAACACTTCTCAGCCCAATTTTTGTTTTCGATCTCGGTTACTAAAGGACTTGTTGAAAATGACAAGATGACAAGGTCGAAATGACTAGTGAATTTTCCTAACTAGACTTTTGAGTTGGAAAAATCTCACAGAAGGGACAATGACTGAAAAAGGGAGTGATGATTAAGTCCAAGATAACTTAGCTTCGGAAGCAATGACGTTGCAAATTGTGTTGAAATTTTCCTAATCCAAAGTATGCAAGAATTAAAACCTGTATGCGACTAAAAAAAATGAAAGATGAAACCTATGGTCAAGAATGCAAACTAATGGTCAAAAGTTTTGAGCAATTTCAATGTTGGTTTCTGACAAAATTCCTTTGGAAATAGTGTTTGACCAGAGATTGAAAAATTTTAGACTCAGTTTGGACTTTGGATGAAGATTTTGTTTTGTCAAGAAAATGCGTCGTTTGAGACCTCAAATGCGTCTCATTATTGCAAATGCAGTTTGGTTTTAGCAAATGCTGCTCTGGGACTAACAAATGCAACTAAGTATTGCAGATGAGGCTCTGTAAGGTTCAAATGTGTCGGGACACATATAGATGCGGTGTTTGAAATGTCAAATGTGGTTTAACAAAGCAATTCCATCTTAGAAACTCGAATGCGGTTCAACATATGCAACATAGTTTGTTTTCTTGATGTATTGTGAGCAAATTTGATCTGTCTAAAGGGAAATATTTTGTCCAGAATTGTAAATGTGGTGAAAGATGTTTGAGAAATCTAGAAAGCACTTGACAAGCACAATGTTTTGAGTGTAAGCAAGCGCACATAAGATAAGTACAATCCTAAAAGGCCAATAGGCCAAGGGTTTGTATACTTGATATAGCCCATCGATACACCCCGGATTGGTGATAACGGAATTGGATCCCCTCCACAGCTCATTAATGTCATTCGAGTACACCAAATTTGAATTCTTGGGCAATGACTTCCCAAGAACTACTATCTCTACTCAAGGGGATCAGTAGTGAGTGTCTTCGGGCATGATACTGTACCCTGCACTATATCAAGCAACAACCAAAGAATAGTTGGATTCTAAAAAAAGAGGTTTAATACGGGCATTTCATTCATAGGGCATGATCCATGTGGCGAGAGTCCCCTTTTAGATCCATCTCATCAGAACCACACGTGTGATTCTTGGGCTTTCCCCAAGAATCCACTTTTATATACTGGCTAGAAGCCCCTCGGTGTCAGGGTGCTACCGGTCTAAGTCATCCTAGGGTGAGTACTTTTTCCCACTAGAACAGGCCCAAGTTCTAGAGTTAGTAACCATTTCTCTTACACCCAAGATCACCCAAAAGCACAAGGGGAGATGATACTTTGATTAGTAAGTTGTGAGGGTAATAACATATAAAAACGGGTCTAGTTTTCTGATCACCAAGTTTTCACAAGGTGAGAGCATACTCACCTAACGTTTTGCAAACACAATCATGCAAATTAGAAGACATGTTCTTTTTATGTGCCCCAAAATAAATGTGATTTAATCTAAGAAAAAGACAGACACAATGTTTTAGTGTTCAGTCTTTGACACTCGAACCTGCAAACCACAAATTAAGAGTTTTTTATTCACCAGTCTTGGACCCAAGGATAAGTAACCTCCACACGCTGCAAATTGGAATTAGTACCACAAAAAACTATGCTAGGCAGAATGCAATAGAGAACCAAAATGTAAAAAAAACTAGAAAGAACAAAAAAATATCAAAAATCCAAATGCAAATAAAAAGGAAACATTACCAGGCAAATGTGTCACAATAGAGCGAATGTGTCGCTATGTGTTGCAAATGCAGCTCGGGAGTTCAGATACGGCTCTCCAGACTTTGATTGCGGCACACCAGAGCAATTGCAGTGTTTGAGTCTACGAGTGCATCGCGACGCATCAGATGCATCATGATTTAAAAAAATGAATGCGTCGCTTCGTACCTGTACTTGCAAAAATGATAGAGAACACATGAAAACCGTATAGAAATAATAACAAAAAATAGAGTCGTGTTCATGTCGGGTTCACCAATGTATCAATGGGTAAATTATGGATTAAGGTTAGCAATGATTAGATCAATAATATAAACCCAAAGAAGTTATGAAGCACAATAAAAACAAATAACAAGAACAATTATACCAGATATTCATTGAAGCCTCCATGATTCACCTCCATAGCACCTCCTAGGTTGCAGCATATGATTGATGCCCTCATATCGAGTGTGTGAGTGATTTGACTATGACATTGTCCTATGCAAGTTTTGAAGGATTTGAGTAAAATTATGCCTATTCTAATGATAAATGACTATAACAAATGATAAATGACTATAATGCCTATAATAACGAAGTGGTCCCTAAATTATGAGCAAAATTGACATTTTATAGAAAACGTGATTTTGAATGGATGGACAAGATCGACTCTTGACAAAAACCTAAAATCAGAGGACGAGATTTAATTTGATAATCCCTAATCAGGGTTAGGGAAAAATACTTAAATGAGTGGTCAAGATGTCATATGAGAGAATTGAATCGGCGGTGGAGAAAAGATGAGATAATTGATTAGAAAAATAAAGATTTTCAAAAATCAAGAAGATAAAGACTGTCTAATTTATGAGATTTGAAAAATCAGGAAGATAAGAGGTGGACTGAAAAGCAAATTTGAAAAATCAAGAATCTACTCGCTTTATTTTATTTTTGGAAGAAAGCTACCAATTTGAATTAAATCAACTCAAAATATGGATTTTGTGAGATAATAAATGATCTTTTTCAAATTATTTACTAAAATGAAGTGACAGTTAATAAAACGAAATCATTTTAAATAATAAATTGATTTTAAAATTATGGAAATGTTAAATTGAGTAATTACATAATTAAAGATAATTATTTAATTTTAGAGGATTATGACTGATAATTAAATAAATTCATAAATTCATTTAATTATGGAAATTAGTGACATATTGAACAAATTAAAAAAAATTATTTATTTAATAATCAGGAAGAATAAATGGATAATGGTAATTAAACAAATTAACAAATTAATTTAATTAAATGAAGAATTTAGACAATTAAAAACGTATTGAATAAATAAATAAAATTTATTTATTTAATAATCATGAAGAATAAAAGGACATGAATTAATTAAACAATTATAAATTATTTAATTAATAGTCGAATGTGGACCCAAGACATAATTAAATGTCATAATTATGCTAGGATGAAAGTGGTAAAAATAGAGCTTGCAGGCCTAGGTCATTTTTAAGTGTACAATTTCTTCACCTTTGTAATTTGAGTCTAGAATAGGCTCATCATACACTCTGTCTTCATTATAAGCTTTATTCAACACTTCATCATTATCTTTCTCCAACTGATCTAGAATATCATGAATCATGAGAATCCATGTAGATTCTAATGACAATCTTTCATATTTTCTTTTTCTTGCTCTGTGCTCATCTTCACAATTTAGCCAATAATCTTCTAGGTGTTGGACATGAGCACGATAACTAGCTATGTTCTTGGTAATATTCCCTTCAGGGTCATAATACTTCCTTTGCAATGGAAAGTGTGTGTATGAATTTTTAAGTGTTAAACCATGATTAAATAAATCAAACACACCAATATAACATTAACTCAAAGGAAACAGATAAACAAAACAAACTCTTATGCGAATGGCTCCTTCGAAAGCATCATATTGTCCTCTATCTCTAGCATTTCGTTGATTCAAGATGCTCTCAGATTTTGTATGTCAAGCTCAACAAAATGGACTACTAAAGAACGAGATTTAGAGAAATGTTGGTTGCTCACTTTGGCAGCATAACGATATGGTGAAGGTTCGAAAAAGGAGAATGATGGATGAAAGATGGAAGATTCCAGAATGATTTTGACAGAGTGAGGATACTTAAGAATCCACCCCCCAAATTGAATTGTGAGAGGTTGTATTTATAGATTTTTCAAAAGCTTATGATTGGCTGATATGATCAATGGTTGTGATAATTCTTGACAGATCAAACGGCTGAAGATAGATGAAATTGAAGAGAAAATAGAAGAAACCTAAAAACAATATTCTTCCCATTTTTATTATGAAAGAGGAAAAAGAAGAGAAGATAAGAAATCATCTTTCTTTAAAAGAATAAAAGAAAGATTTAAAGCTGATAAATAATTAATTAAAAAAATCAATTATTTATTTGTGGAGGACATTGACTTTCTTAATTAAATAAAATATTTAATTAAGCTTTTAAGCAGAGAAAGCTTGTGATAGAGGAAGCTTTAATCATGTTTTTATTGAAAAGGAAAGATCATAATTAAAATAAAATATTTAATTATGATATGAGGAAGAAAATAGAAAAATAATAAAATATCTAGTTGTGATTTTTAGAAAGAAAGCATAAGATATTTTTAATTAAATAAGATTTATTTAATTAATCACTTTTTATAGAAATTAATTAAATGAAACATTTAATTAATTAGAAGAAGAAATTTAAAATAGAAGAAAAAGATATTTAAATTTAATTAAATCCAAAGATTTAATTTAAATTCAAACAAATGATAATTAATTTAAATAAATAGAATATATTTATTTAATTAATTAAGTGGACATATGAAAATAATTAAATAAAATAAATTTATTTAATTAGGAAGGAAGAATAAGATGAATGAACAATATAATTAGATTAATTAAATTTAATCATATGTAGAGGATTTTAGAAGAAATAATTAAATAATAAATATTTAATTAATTTCCAGGATTACAGACATGACCATTTTTATGCGTATACATTTGCCCCTCTTTGAAGTGATGTGTGAAACGTTGTACAAAAAATAATTTTTTTGCTTACTGATATGTTTATGATTTTTGATGTCGATGATGCCCCCTCGAGAGGATAGGTGGGTTGGACAAACACAGGTATCCTCTCGAAATGAAATGAAATGATAAAGGAGGGATAAGTTGCATGATGCAAGAGAGAATGTGGATGAAGGAGTTAGAAAAGGATATGTCTGCAATGAAGTGAGCAACCATGATGTTTTGATATAGCACTAGACGTTGCACCAAATTATAAAGGACCAAAGGTGACAAATGTATCTCATCTTGTTGATAATACAACCTTGTCTGGATGTGAGGAAGTAGACTTAAAATTAAAGGTCCTAATGCAAAGGTATTATGTGACCTATTATGGATGTAAAGGATAATTCAGATATTCCAACACACACAAGATATGAATGTGCATTTGGAATGATATGGATTTGATACAAATGCAAAGATAAAATGATAACACACACACAAGCAAACAAGCAAAGCATGCACAAATTAAAAACAAAACAAGACATTGCCCAAGTCAAGGCTGTAAACCGTTGATTGATTGATTGATGATGTTGATAGTGTTGTCATTGTTGGGAAGTGATATATCCCTAGAGCAACACAAGGATGATGATAATTGATTGGTTGATTGGTTGATTTGGTTTACGACAAGATTAGGATCAAGACCAAAGGATGTGATTGGATAATTTGACAAGATTGATCGACTTGATTGGTATGGATTAAGGATTGACTTGCATTTGGATTATTTGCTCGGAATGATTGAAGATGATTTGATTGATTTGAAGAAACTATTTATAATGATATGATGATTGATTGGATGATAGGATGTGATGAATTGAATAGAAGAATTGATGTGTTTGGAATGATTTAGGTTGAAGTGATTTGATTAGATAATCGACTGATTAAATTGAAGAATTGATTTGATTGGAATGATTGTGATTGAGTGGATTGGTTGCAATGGTTTTGATGAAGATGATTGATTTGGTGGAATAGTTGAATAATTGGATAGAAGAATTGATGTGATTGAAATGATTTTATTGCTTGGATTTTTGTTGAATATTTGATTTTTTTTGTATTCTTTCAGGACTTTTTCTGATTTTTTTGTATTTCTTTAGGACTTTTTCTGATTTTTTTGTATTTCTTCAGGACTTTTTCTGATTTTTTTGTATTTTTGAAATGTTTTGATTTTTTTGGAGTTTTGAGATGTTTTGATTTTTTTGGATTTTTGAGAATATTTGGAGGTGTCAAAGGATGAAAATTTGAGTAGCCTTTGTGCTAGATACCAATGACAAGGGGAAAACCAAGGCTAGGTGCAAGGAGATAAAGGGGATTGATGGATGAAAGGGTGCGTGATGGGATAAAGAATAAAGGGCTCATGATATATGGATGGATGGAAATGATAAGTCATAGTGAATGAAATAGATGTATGCATCATAAGAGAGAAAGGATGTGATTTTCAAAGACTATGTTGCATAGGAATAACATGCCCCCTTCTAGGTACAAGACTTAGGATTTTCATGACAAAGCTTATGGCAATAGGATAATAATAGGCTTGTTTGGAAGGATGAGGTATATCAAAAGATATCCAAAACATGTTTCAACAATTTTCCCCTATATCTTCATCAAGATCAAAAGAAGAAAGGTGGATGAATGGACTCACTATGATAGGTATGTATGAATAGACTCAAAATGATGGCTAAAGATGGCAGGTAAGATGGAAATGATATGACATGAAAATGATAGGTTGGATAGATAAGACATTGTGCCCCCAAGTGTAAGTGACATAGAAGATCAACCTACACATGATGCCTATTTGCTAGGTTTTCATCATGGTACTTATCCAAGGTGCCTGTTTACCAGGTTTTCACCATTGGATGAAGGGATTTCTCTTTAATTTTTTTTTTTTTTCGATAGGAGAAGGGGAATATGGATAGGATGGACTCAAGTGTCTAGTTGCATGAAAGGTGATAGTCCCACTAGATATGGATGTCATTGCATGGACCATGTCAAATGCTCATTATGCTCATAGATGTTGGTAAGAGATGATATGAAAGGGATGGATTAGGTAGATGGTGGATTATGAAAGTCTTATGCAAGAATGGATGGGGAATAGTGAATGATGATGTGGATTGAAGAGGACTTGTGCAAAAGGATGGATGCAAGGTTTATGCAAAAGCATGGACCATAGGAAGATGGTGGGGGAGATATGTAGGATAGTAGTTGAAGGATGGGGAGATGGAGGTATGTGGGATTGTTGTGAAATGGAAGGGAACCATGACCAATGGTTGCACACACTGTGATAAACGTTGAAGCTTTTGATGTGGATGGGGTGTAGGAAGCAAACAGATGTTTGCTTAGGGAGGTGGTGGTGGATGAAGGATTTAGAAAAATCTACATACAGACTTAGTATTTTTATGATTTTTATTTGGCTTGTGGGACTTAGGAATTTGAGACTTTTGAATGGAATGAGAATGTAGGGTGGAAGTAGATGGTTGGAATTTTTGTGATGTAGATGCCTCATTTAACTTGCTTTCTTTTGCTTAGGTACCCAAACCAATTTAGTTTTGGCCTTTACTTTTGGAGGTATGGGCTTATATAGCTTTTTAGATGTATTTTGCTTTGAATTTTTGTATTGATGTCCCAAGGCATGAGAACCCTTAGAATTTTACTCTTTATAGGTAGAGGCATTGAAATTATTTCTTTGAATCCCATGGGTATGGTGGAATGGGTGGAAGCTTCATGTTTATACAATGTGTGCATTTGTTGGTCATGATTAGGAATGTTAGGGTATTTATGGATGGAGGGATAAGGGGATTGGATAATGGGGATATTAGGTGTTGGGAGAAGTGGAGGTTGATTAGATGGAGGGATATTAGGAGTTGGAAGCAATGGTGGAAGATTTGATGGTGGAATATTAGGAGTTGGAAGCAATGGTGGCAAAGTTGATGGTGGAAGGTGTATGGTCACATGCTTTTGACATTTGTAGGATGATGGAGGGGGAATGGCAACATATGTTTTAGGGATACGATAGGCTGTATGATGGAAAGTGGACTTAGGAGGCGTGGAGGAAGTACCAACATCTTTAGGTTGTTGTCCTTGGGGTGTAGGTCCAAGGTCATAAGAGCATGGAGGGATTTTGACATTGATGGGCTCCAAAATATCTTGTTCATGAAAGTCTAGACCTTTACCTTGGTGGTTCATGTTTTGGAGTGCGCAATGGATAATGGGACTAGGTTTAGGTGGAACACTAGACACAAGTTCTTTATTGGACGGAGAAAATGAAGCAAGGGAAGATAATGGTTGTTGTTCTAAGGAGGAACATTCATGAATGAGGGTGGAAAGACCAATAGGATAGGATGGAGGACTTTCAATGGGGTCAATAGTGGGTGATGGAGGATCATTAGGATCTTGATTAGCATTGTGTTCACTTAGATCCAAGGTGTTTGTTTGATCTTCTATGTTGGCTTGGGAGGCATGTGTCTCATCAAGGGAAGTGGATGTTGATAGATCATGGATAGGACTAGGTGGAGGTGAATTTGGAATATCTTTCTCATGGATGTGTATATGATCAAGTTGCTCATGGATAGGCTCTTCATCATTATGGATATCATCTTGATCATAAAAATGATATAGATTATGGATAGGTTGGATGAAAATGATTTGCTCTTGATTAGGACTAGGGCTTGATGTTTCCACATGCTTGGGAGTAGACTCTTGACATACCTCTTGGGTTTCTTGAATGGAAGTGGAAGGAGATGACTCTTGGATGGGCTCAACATGTTCTAGATGGTCAACAACATGGAGGCATGATGGAGGTTGACTTAGACTTAATGGAGAAGACTCTTGAATGGGATCAAGGGGTTGTGGATGACATGGTTGACTTGAAGGACTTGGCATGACATTTGAGAACTCTTTTGTTTGTTCAAGTATATGTGTTGGAGGACATGGTGATGTTTGATTCCTTGCTTGTAGCCCTTGGGTCACATCCTTTGGAGGTGTAGGGGTGGAAGGTGTTGGCTTAGGTTTTTTATTTTTATTGTATATATACTTTGAGAGTACATAACCTATATCAGTATTCCCCTTGTGAATGGTTGCATGAGAACTTAAAGGCTCTTGATTTTGTTTCCCAGGTGGACTTAAATTCAGATGTGTTTTTCGTGATGTGGATTGATAGGTTGATGTGGAATTGTCATTCAAAGAAGTGGATTGATTAGATTGGTATGAGGTGGAAAGGGATGACACATTAGGTTGAGGTGGAATTGGTTGATAATGAATGGATAGGGGATGATGTTGTGGTTGTTGGATTTGACATGTGGCTATGAGGTATTGGGCTTGAGTTACGAGGTATTGGATTTGAGGTGACTTGTTTGCTTGAAGTTTTTGTATTATGTTATGGAAGTCGTGAATGACTTTTTTGGGCAAAGGTTTTTGAATTGTTTTAAGAG
>VDFB02387632.1:0-81041 GCA_007258455.2 Sequoia sempervirens | reverse complement strand
TTGGATACATAGTTTCTACAAAAGGAATTGAAGTAGATCCAACAAAAGTTAAGGCCATCGTGGAAATGCCACCTCCTAAGAATATTAGTACATTAAGATCTCTACAAGGCTAACTATAGTCCATCAGAAGATTCATCTCTCAACTAGCAGATCGGTGTCATCCATTCAACCATCTTTTGCATAAAAATGTGTCTTTTAAATGGGATGAACAGTGTGAGAATACTTTCAATCACATTAAGCATTATTTAATGACACCACCAATCTTGGTGCCACCCAATGAAGATAAGCCATTGTTGCTATAAATCACAACAACATATATTTCTTTAGGAGCCTTGCTAGCACAAGAAGATAAAGAAGGAAAGGAACAAGCAATATACTATATCAGCAGGACACTCAATGGACATGAAGTAAACTACACCTTCATTGAAAAATCATGCTTAGAAATAGTATTTGCAACACAAAAATTGTGACACTATATGCTCACTCACACTGTCAAGCTTGTTGCAAAAATTGATCCCCTCAAGTATTTACTGAGCAAAGTAGCTTTAACAGGAAGGTTGGAAAAGTGGGTCATGCTCCTCAGTGAGTTTGACATTAAGTATGTTGAAAGGTGAGCTATCAAAGGACAAGTCATCACCGATCGATTAGCAGAAGGTCCATTATCAGATAGTCATCCTATGACCATGGAATTTCCTGATGCAGATATCCTCAACATTACAACACAACCATGGCAACTCTACTTTGATGGATCCTAAACACAACATGGATCAGGGGCAGGAATTCTATTTGTCACACCTTTTGGGCACACAATTCCACAATCTTACAGGCGTACCTTTTGTTGCACTAACAATGTGACAGAATATGAAGCTTTGATCCTTGGAATTAAAGTAGCTATTGACTGGAAAATCACAGAACTACAAGTGTATGGAGACTCTCAGTTAATCATCTATCAAGTCAACAATGATTACCAAACTAAGGATGACACACTAATTTTATACAAGAGACTGGTAGATGATCTAAGAAAATATTTCATAGAAATCAAATTTGAGTAGATACCAAGATCAGAGAATAAAGCAGTAGATGCCATGGCCAGAATAGCATCTCTTTACAAATGCCTGAAACACAAGATCATTATTGAATTATTGTGGAACAAGTAGCAAATCCTGCATACGCAAATCCCAATTCCCAAACCATAAGCCTTTTGGATAGTACCAATCTTCCATTTATGGAGACATTTATACTTATCTAAAAGATAATATCTTATTGCCAAATCTTTCTCACAACCAAAAGCACAACTTCATACGCCAATCTGCCAAACATACCATTATTGCTGACACCCTTTACCGTCGAGGCCTAGATGGTACTCTTTTGCGTTGTTTAGAACATAACGAATCTGCTTCTGCTTTACATGAGGTCCATGAAGGAATTTGTGTACACATTTAAGTGGATTATATTTAGCCAAGAAACTCTTTCATTTGGGGTATTACTGGCCACACATGGAGCAAGAATCTTATAAGTTTGTCAAGAGATGTCAAAAATTTTAGATTCATGGCAATCTTATACATGCACCAACACAGGAGCTTCATCCATTCACAACTACATGGCCTTTCTATCATTTGGGATTGGACTTGGTAGGGAAAATTTACCCATCTTCATCTAATGGACATAAGTTTATTATCACTGCAACAAAATATTTTACAAAATTGGTGGAGGCAGTTCCCTTAACCATAATCACTGGAAAGAAAATATCATCTTTCATACTTAATTATCTCATTTGTAGATATGGGATACCCCAGTCAATCATCACAGATAATGGTAGGCCTTTCAAGAACCAAGACATCCAAGAGCTGTGTGAAAAGTTCCACATCCAACATCGCTTTTCAACCCCTTATTACCCTCAAGGTAATGGACAGGCATAAGCTTCAAACAAAACAATACTAAAGATTCTCAAGAAGACTGTAAATGAGGTAGGGCGTAATTGGCACGTTCAGCTTAATCCTACTCTTTGGGCTTACAGGACTAGCATCAGAACACCAATAGGATCTACACCATATGCTCTGGTCTATGGATCAAAAGCAATATTACCTATCGAGGTAGAAATTCCATCCCTTCGAGTTTCACTAAAGGGACTCATTTCAGATGAAGATTATAGGATCTGTAGACTTCAAGAATTAGAGCTACTTGATGAACATCGATAACAAGTTGTTAATCATTTGCCAACCTATCAACAAAGAATGTCTAGGAACTATAATCATAGGGTTAAGTGTAGAGTGTTCCAAATCAGAGACTTGGTCTTACGGGAAAACCCTAGAAATCAAGCAGACGGAGAAAAGAAGGGAAAGTTTGAACCTAACTGGATAGGGCCTTATGTCATTATATTAGTCTATGGATCAGGAGCATACCGGTTGTCTACACCAGAAGGATACATGTTGGAGGAACCCATGAACAACATTCATCTCAGGCGATTCTATACTTGAGGACACCTAGTGCATGGTCAGTAAGGTTGCCTTGATGAAAACCTGGCAAATAGGTGTCATGATGACAGAAAAACAATATATATATATATATAAATAAAAATAAAAAAAATTTAAAAAAATTTAAAAAAAAGAGAAAAGAAAGAGGACACAATAAAAACAAGTGATGAAAACCTAGAAAACAGGTGCTACTTGTGATTTTCACCAGCTCTTCTATCTATTAGGTACAATTTTGTTACGATTGTTTCCTTTCATATCATTTCCATCTATCATTTGAGATAATTATTATCACTATCCATATCATAGCGGAGATATCATGTTTTACCCTAGCTTGGGGGCAACATCCTAGTGTTATTTGGTACAATGGACTTCCAGCTTAAATCGAAAGACAATCAAACATGACAACACCAAGTGACGATACTTGAAAAGTAACAAAAAACATTAGAAAATTCATCAAAATCCAAAAACATCATAAAATCAAAATCCAAAAACATCAGAAAATCAAAATCCAAACACATCAGAAAATCAAAATCCAAAAACATCAGAAAATCAAAATCCAAAAACATCAGAATATCAAAATCCAAAAACATCAGAAAATCAAAATTCAAAAACATCAGAAAATCAGAAAATCCATGCAAAAACATTCATAAAATTGAAAACACAAAAATAGAGTCTACATCAGTCAGATAATGGAGTCTGTGTTAGTCGAACTATGTGGTCTCTGCATGTATAACATAGGCAAGACTAATCTTTGATCAGTCCCTGAGACCCCTAGGATAGGTCTTTAGGTTACCTCATTTGGTCAAACGTCTAAGAATATCATGCACACATCAGCACACGCATTTCAACATCGATGATCTAATCTGAATAATGATTTGAAAATACATTAAGTAGAATTTGAATTGTTGTACTTTTCTTTTTATCATTTTCTTATCATTTCTTTGGAGCTACTCGATGATGTATTGAACTAGAGAAGTAAGGAAGGAGAATGATACTTTTCTTTGTTTGTTGTTTGTGAGTTAGTCATTATTATTTTGTGAATTGTCACAGGAAGTGATCTACCAAGTATCATGGATGACATTCTGATTCACTTAAGAAAATGATTAATTCTTGCTTGTTTATGCAAGAATTGCTCAGGTCATCATTGTTCTATCTCATACCTTGATGCTTGTGTTCACTTGCAATATCAAATAGCATGAAAGAAATACTCAGGTCATCATTGGTCTATCTCATATCATTGATGCTTGTATTCACTTTCAACATTTTAAAAGCTCAATGATGATACAAAGAAAAATATAAAGATTGTTGAAATGACACTTAGGTTTGCATTGATAAAATAGGCTTTTTCATGGTAAACATAGATTGCATTCATAATAATACAACTGCAAAGTATTGATTACACAAGTTACCAAGATTCATTTGCAAAGAATGTTATCTTTTCTTATTACAGATTGAGTATACTTGACAAATACAATTTTCATAATGGAATGCATATAAAATCATTTCTTCATCTCATCATAAATTTCACAATAAACATCTCATTTTGTGACATCATATACACGTTATGTTACATCATTCATTTATATCTCATCACATTGTCATTATCATGTAGTTTCCAAATCATCATTCATTGCATACATATAGAAGGCACCATACATCATTTTATCTATCATACATCATTTCATTTAAATCTCATTTTATATATCATACATCACATATCCATACATCATTTTATCTATCACATGACATCTCACTAACTACATCATTCATTTACATTTCATTACATATATCATTCATTTAAATCTAATTTTATATATCATACATCACATATCCATACATCATTTTATCTATCACATGACATCTCATTAACTACATCATTCATTTATATTTCATTACATAAATAATTTCATTTAAATCTCCTTTTATCTATCATACATCATTTCATTTAACTCTCATTTTATATATTATGTATTGCATTTCATGGAGAAAAGAAACACATCATCAATATCATATCACATCATCATTAATGCATCTATACAATCTTGTATAATAAATCATCATAAAACATAAAATTAAAAATGCATCCATCACATAAATCATATAGAACACATCATAGGATCAATACATCCATCACATAAATCATGTAGAACATATCATAGATCAATCAAACTGCTACACATATATATCTTATCATGTGTCAAGTATACAATGAAGTCTAAAAAGGATGAAAATAACATCTTATAAAAAATGGCTGTATGTATCTCTCGAAGGGTACACAAATGATCTCAAGTGGTACTCGCACCAGAAGGAGCAAGTCTCACACTAGTATCATGACCACCACCAAATGTCCTAGGATTCTCAGATCTCTTGGATCTCTTGAAAGAGGTTGTGTCATGCCTCTATTCACTATCCTCGAATGAGTCCTCTCTGAGTGGGACTGGGCATAACTGACTCTCTACTCTAGGGGGAAAAGCTCATGATAGCAGCTCCTATAAAACTCAATCTTAGCACCTACTTGCATAGCCTCTCACATGTAATCTACCACAGAGGTCCCATCTGCCACTCTTTGCAATCTCTCTATAGTAGCCTGTGCTGTCTCTACTGCCTATCTAACAGTATCTCGCTCTGCAGTCAAAGCTATAATCTGTGCCTAAGCAGTGGTCAACTGTTCTCGTACACCTGCTAACTAAGCCTGTGTCGTTGCTGCTGCTTGTCTAAGCCCATCTCTCTCACCAATCAGAGAGGTAATCTATGTCTGTGCAGTAGCCAACTGTGCCTACATCTGGGCCTGGGTCTGTGCTAATAATCCCTACACCTATGCTAGCTATCCCTGTAAGGTTTGAACCTGCACACATAAACCCGCAACCTCTGATTGCTCTGCTGATGAGGAAGCAATGGCCTGCCTCTTACGAGGCACACTAGTCAATGGCTCAGCAGTACCTACTACACTTGGTCCCCCCCATCTCTGCCATCATCATCGCTACTATCATCACTGCCATCCTCACTGCTATCATCACTCTCATCATTGTCACTCTCCTCGCTACCCTCCACATCCACATCTACATCCTCCTCTCTCCCCCATCTCTAACCAACCTGACCACCCCCTACAACTATTGGTGTTGGTGTTGGTGTTGGTGCTGGTGCTAGTGCTGGTACTGGCTCATCTAGAATGGTAGTACGAGGAGGAAGGTGTAAAGACAAATACTATCTATACTCGGGAGTAACGGGTGCCTCAACAATGTCTCACGGCATATCCCATGCCGATGGCTATAGAGCACGATAACCCTCAACAAGTGCCCCATAAGGAAAGCATGGACCCCAATCACTCGCGTCTATCTGTCGTCACCCATAATGTGATACTCCCTGTGGCATACACTGAATGATCCCATACTTCCTGTAGACATGGTGAAACAGGAATCGCTCCAAAGTCTGGTGGCTCTTCCCGATCAAATACATGGAGTCGGCCAAAAATCCCAACTCAATATCATCATCATCCCAGTCATCACAATCAAAATAAGGATGCCAGGTCACTGTCTCCACATCATCAAGAATCTGCCTCCAATACTCTAGCTTACCCCTCATATGTTGGGTAGGCCTGCCTCTGTAACGAAACACATAAGGTCTCGTTGCTGGTCTCGATAACACTGGCACTGGACGTGTGACAGCAATATGCTCCCATGCCCATACTTGAAGAAGTGTAGCTCTGACTGATATACTGCTGCCTCCTAGGTACACGATCCAGTGTAAATCATGATATAGCTGGGAAAGCATACACATGCCCCAAGCATATCTCATCCTGTGTGCTACCATACCCTCTAGTACCCGACCCCATCCAAGAGATAGCTCCTTTGACCTCTTATCAGGACAAAGGAATCCACCAATAAAGCCAGCCAAAACTAAAGGAAGTGGAGCATATGAATCATAGATCTCTACCCATGGAATCCACTCTCCCACAATATGGGGATCCTGAAAAACTCTCCCCATAGACTCTACCCCACCAACCTCCTTTGCATCATGCACGACAATCTCCCCAACAAAAGGAATGTGAAGAATACACCATACATCCTCTAGCATCACGGTCATTTCACCAGTAGGTAAGTGGAAGGTGTTGTGGTCACTATGCCACCGCTCTACTAAAGCTATCAGTAGACCCCTATTAAGTCTAATATGGGGTATATCCAGTAATGAGGCTAAACCACAATTGGTAATATGTTGCCTCTCATCTGCTGAAAGATGTGGTATCATATCAAAAGGCTAGGGGAACAACTCTCGCACCTGGATAACATCTAAATGCTCATGTTATCATACAAAAAGAACATATTACAGATCAATACGTTATCAATCAGAAATATCAAACATCAGAAGGTCATCAATTTTTTAAAAAATAAAAATTGTGCTTTACCTATCAAACTATCAATTTATCAAGAAGGAACCCTCATCTATCAGTCAGGTTTATCCCTTCAAAAATTTTAATTATTCCTCACCTATCATGAGGGTAATTATTATCAATCAATGGATCTCGCTCATCATGAGATCATTTACCATTTATTTAGTCAAGATCAAACTAAAATAGATGGAATCAACAACAAATCGACGAAATAAAAATCAAAGTGCATAATTTTTCATCAATCTATACTTCCAAGCGCTACAAAATCCTACTGACGCACTACAAAATCTACCTAAAGCGCTATTTCTAGTGGCACACTATAGAATCTTACTGACGCGCTACAAAATCTACCTAAAGCACTATTTCTAGTGGCGCACTACAGAATTTGACTGAAGAGCTATAGAATTGACCCTACACGCTAAAACTATGGCGCGCTACAATAGATCACGGACGTGCTAAATCGTGCCTGTTGTGCGCTAAAACATAAAAACACATGCAAAATGACCTAAAAAGTATAGGTGTGAATCACGAGGAGGATTTGGGGTAGGTACCAGAGGTCCATAATCGGCCGGATGCTAGTGATGTCGCACACGCTCGAGTTGGTGGGTGTGGTAAGGGATTGGCATCCTGAGGCTCTAGCACTCTGAGGGTCTCTATCACAAGATTGTCAAAGTCAAATGCACAATGACTTTTGAAAATGACCTTTTGAGCTTTTATATTTTATTTTTGTGGGGTTTTCATGGGATTTATTTATTTTTCCTTCTGAGGAATTAATTCTTATCTATCATAGGGGAATTTTGGACAATTTTGTCAGGAGATAAATTGTTTCTTCACCAATTCATCATCAAATCATCATAAAAATTCAAAATTTATGAAAAATCATATGAAAATCCAAAATTCATCAATTTATCTACCGTGGGGGAATATATTGCTATCATTTCAAAATTCAACATCTGGGGAAAATCAGGGGCATATTTTAAACCTTTCGTCAATACTGGCAGCTAAGGAAAAATCATTCTTTGAAGTAATGCGTAAACACATCACTTCAAAGGGGAAAAATGTAGACACCTAAAAATGGTCTAGAGAATCTAATTAATTAAATATGACTTATTTGATTAATTAATCTTAAATTCATCTACTTAGTAAATAAATAGAAATATTTATTTATATTAAGTTCATTATTAACTCTTCTATTTTCTCTCCTAATTAAATAAACAAAATTAAAAACTTTGTTTTATTTAATTATTATCATTTTCATCATATTATTTCTCTCTTAATTAAATAAACAAAATTAAAAACTTTGTTTTATTTAATTATTATTATTATCACTTCTTTTATAAATTAAATACACAACTTAAATAATTTGTGTTATTTAATTACCTCATCACATTTCTTCTTAATTAAATAAAGATATCTAAAATCTTTTATTTAATTATCATTTTCCTTTTGTTTTAATTTAATAAACAAACCCTATAGTTTGATTTATTAAATTATTCAATCCTCTTTTTGCTAAATTTAAATGAATTAAAATTATTTAAATTAATGCATAAATCATTTACCACTATTCACTCACCAATAAAATTAAATTTTCAAAATTTAATTAATTCTACTGTCATTCACGGGAAGAGCTTCGGGGACAAACCTGCAAGAAGTCCTCTCAATCTTCTTCCTCCAATCTTCCCCCTCATCTTGCCTAGTGTTTTCATGGGGAGAAACAATCCTCCATGATCAGCTCCATCTTATCATCCCATGCCATTCAATTATCTAGATTGAATCCCAGCCTCTTATCCCATATCCCTGTGCAAATGTGCTACCATGAAAGCTATAAATATAGCTCTTTGGCTATAGGAAATGGATTCCAATTTGTGCAATCTTACTCTGCATGTTTTCCAAGCAACCAACATTCATCTAGCAATCAAGCATTCAACATTCATCCAGCATCCATCCAGCATTCATCCAGCTTTCAACATTTGTAGTCATGGCTGCCATTACAGTAGTTTTAATTATTTAATCATATAGGAATAGAATAGTTTAATTCTCATTCTCTAAGTGTCATTTCAATGGCCTAATTAGCTTCTAAAATCTGAGAGCAAAGTAGATTAGAGAGATCTTTAGAGTTAGAGAGCAATACGATAGATTTCTGAAGATTTCTAGTTTAAATTAGTTTAAATTTCTGAAATCTTAGATGCAATGTCTTATTTAGAGGTGTAGAAGCATGTTTAGATGGTTTAACTCATTCCTACGCTCACAGCAACAATTCAAGGTCACATCGTCATGTCAAAGGAAAAGTGCATTCAATCATGTTTTTGAGCTAAGATTGTTGATGTATCATTGAGGATCTACTTGCAAGAATAGTTTCACATCCAATTTTAGAACAATATCTACATTCTTCATGGCCGCTTCATGTTAGTTTGCAAATTTACATTCCAAACAACTTCCAAGGTATCAACTATTAAATGCCCAAGACACTGAGAGAGTGGTGAATCAATACCTTCTTAGACTTTTTTAACAAACACCATCCAATTATTTCAATGCATATCATGGTAAAGATAAGTAATAGCATTAATAGAACATGAAAATACACAACACATGAACACAAGAATTTTTACGTGGAAAACCCTAAATGGGAAAAACCACAGTGAGGGTCAGCTCATAATATAGTATAACTAGTTATAAGATATTAAAAAATGGGTGGCTTACTACTAGGACTCACTATCCAAAATGAGAGGCTCACTTCCTATAGAAATATAATGACAAAATGACATACAACTAGAAAATGAACTGATAAAGTACACCTAACAAGTGTTGATTTAGTTCCTTTGAAGTTCAATAAACTAACTTAACATACTTCATCATATTTTCACTTATTCACATTCGCACCATGATTCACTCTAAATTCACACAAAAATTCTCAAAATGATCCAACATTTATAGTTGATCCATTCATAGGCATCAATTAGGTTCAATAGATAGATTCAAGAATTCAAAAAAAAAATCCTAAAATGATTAGCACGCTACACCATGTTTGTTGGCATATAGCTTCTAGTGTTGTCATTGATGGCAACCTAAGTCATTGATCCGGTCCACACTTTAGTATCTGACCATACTGCAAGACAAAGTAAAGAATAGGGTATTTGACTAAAGTTAAATCTATCGCATGGTTTGCATTACTAGTTTATTAGTTTTGGTTGTGGATCTCAGGGAACGTCGATGGTTATATGAAATGTCTTATTCTCAAGTTTTTTGTTGTCACCTCAATTGGCGTATGAGTTAGGAGATCCAATCATTTGATTTTCTATTCATTAGTATATGAAGGTCGACTAAGTGAATGTTGGGTGTTGCAGATGATTAAGTAAAAATTATTTAGAGTATTTTCATATTGAAGATTTTGTTTTGGGTCGTCATTATGATATGGATGAGTTTGGTGGATGCACATTAAATATTTTTTATGATTGGAGCTGACAGTTGGAAAATATTTTCTACTTTATTAAAGTAGACATATAGTGATTGAATTCTTGGTGGTAGATATATATATGAGATTTGTTAATTCATTTTGGTATGTGTGTGTGTGAGTGTGTTCGATATGTGTTGATAAGTGCGTGAATATCAAAAGAGAAGTTGAGCGATTTTAACTTGTACAAAAGATGATTTTTGAAGGAAATTAAGGTAGAGTATCTAGTGAAGTGTAGAATCAAACAAAAGGTCTAGAGCCTCATTTATGAGCCTAACCAAAACTATAATCATGCATTTGTAGATGCTATCTACTCAGTTCAACCTTTTGATGTAATCCAAATCTTTTGTAAGGTAGTGAGTCTTCCTAATTTTGAGTAGTGAGCTCTAGGCATTGTACCTGAATGCAAGTGCATTCCCATTTGTAAAGCACTTATATTTTGAGTACTCAAATTGTTGATTGACCTCCACCGTGTTTTTTCCCCTAATAGGGTTTCCAAGTAAAAATCCCTGTGTTATGGTGTTGTGGCTTATTGTTTAATGTTCATGCATCTTTATTTTGATTGAATTTTTTAGGCACTTGAGATTAATTCATTTTGATTTGTATGTGTGAGTGTGATATTTGTTGATGTCTATGTGAATATCATAAGACCAGTTGAGTAATTTTCACTTGTGCAAAAGAGGATTTTGTGAAATGAATTAAGGTAGAGCAGAGCGAAGTGCAGAATCAGACAGAAGGTCCATAATCTGATCTATGAGCCAAACCAAAAATATAATCAGGCATTTGTAGATGCTACTTTCTTAGTTCAACCTTTTGATGTAATTCAAATATGTTGTAAGGCAGTGATCTCTAGGTAGTGTACCTAAGTGCAAGTGCATTCCCATTTTGTAAAACACTTATATTTTGAGTACTTAAATTGTGGATTGACCTCCACTGTGGTTTTTCTCATAATAGGGTTTCCTCATAAAAGTCCTTGTGTTATGGTGTTGTGGCTTATTTTTTGATGTTCATGAATATTTATTTTGATTGAATGTTTTAGGCACTTGAGAGAACAAATTAATAAGGTCAAAAATTGCACAACACTGATTCACCCCGCCCTCTCAGTGTTGCTTGATTCTAACAACTAGTATCAGAGCTAAGTTCCTCAAAAGATGTTTAATAGCTTGAGGTGGATCTTGGAATATAATGGACTCTGGTAGCCTTCAACAACATCTTTTGGTGGCACTTGATGATCTTGATCAGGGTATGTGCAAGATCATGATGGGCCAAAAAGTGGCAATATGATGGGTATTTGTAGGGTATGTGGCTGACGACTTTTTTTTAACCCAAAATTGATGAAATGAAAAGGGTTTTTAAAGGAAATTCTAAGCTTTCGAACAATATAAATTATGCTTTAATTTGAATTTAATAAATAATTATTATCATTTTCTATTTGAATTACGACTAAAGTCCTAATTGATAGGCTAATTGAAAAACATCTATAGCTTTCAAACAATATCACATTTTTGGAATCCAAAGCCTGCATCACATTCTATGCTTCACATAATATAATATTAAAAAAATAAAAAAAAATTTCATGAAGTTTTGACCAAGTTAAGGTGGTCAAACATATGATTTTTTTTTTAAGTTGTAATAAAAAATTCATAATTTATTATTTACTTGGAATAAAATTATAAAAAATATATGCATCACACCCAGACACGATTCCTCTACTTATGTCTAAAATCTTATAATAAATTATTATCATTTTATTGTGGTTAGGGTGGTCAGACAGACACATAAATCTTATTTTTTCCTTGAAATTTAAGTACTACTGCATTGAAATTTCAAATTTTCACCAAATAGATTTAAAAAAAAAAAACCTAGTAGTTTAGAAACTACATTCAATTTTCTCTAGATTCTATTCTTACATATTTTTGAAATAATATAGATAACTTATTCAAATTTTTATGTCAAGTTGCCTAACTCTGATTATTCTAATTTTTTTGCCACTTAAGGGCCTATTTTTTCCATGATGATCCTGCACATACCCATCAGTCTAAAGCAAAAGTTTGGGAATTGAGAGAAAATTTTAAGGATCCTGAGAAATTCATTTAGAAGTTGGAGGATCAGATTATTAAGTCCAGGGAGAAGAGAAAGGATCTATGTGATCAAATTAAGTAGAAAGAGAGAAAAATCATGGATGATGTTCACCTAAATCAAACCTTGAAGGAAATAACTCAAGAATGTGAAAAGATTTCTAGATACAATGCTACCCTAAAGCATGAGATGGAATCTATGGCAATGAAGATGACTAAGGGGATTGAAGAGAGTAAGAAGAATAAGGAAAAACTTGTCCAGTCCATAAAAGAGAGATATGATGAATGTAGTATAATTAATGGAGAATTCATTCAGTTAGAGATGGAATTAAAACAATCCAGAAATAATGAAGAAGAGCTTAAAAAATAGATTTTTATTCTCAAGGATGAACTTGCTACTACAAATGAATACAAGGAGAAGTTCAAGATTAGCTCAGTTAAGCTTGATGAGCTGAATCAAGGACAAAAGAAGGGAAATGACAAGCAAGGTCTTGGATATGAGATAGGAGAAAGTTCTAGATCTGAACAAAGGAATTTTAGGCAAGGTAATTAAATGAACAAAGCAAAAAGGTATCTTGTAAGACAACCTAATGCTGAAAATTTTAATGTATATTGTTTTTCTTGAAATAAATTTGGTCATATGGCTGCTCAATGTAGAAGTAAAATGAAATCAAGTGATCCACCATTTTCCAGTCAGTTTTTCAATTGCAATAAGTTTTTTTATAATTCAATTAAATGCAAAAATATGTCTAACAACATTTTCAACAGAAGTAATATTAAATTCTATACCTATGGAAGGTTAGGGAATATTGCTAACCAGTGCAAATCGAGAAGAAATCAATGGAGTGACTGGTCTACACAAGGAAATTTTGTGTGTTTCACTTGCAACAAATGCAGTCACATTGCAAGATTATGTAGAAACAAGAATATGGATAGAAGAGGTCCAGTATACAAAGGTAGAAACATGCAAAAGATGATAAAGGAAAATGGAAAGTGATTGTGGATGAAATAAGAGATTAGATGGAGAACACATGGGTGAAGAAGTGTTCCTTTGTTGCAGGAAATGAGCCAGCACCAGAACCTACTTCTGGTAATTCCTCTGGTAATTAGTTTTAGGCCTCTAGCCTAGGGTGAGCTATCAAGAAAATATTTCAAACCCCTTGTCAGTAATTAAGACTGAGATGTAGATGAGTACAGTATAGTTGTTGTTGGAATAGTTGGAAACGATATTATGTTGAGTTGAAGGTCCATAGAAGTTCTTGTTTGATGACTGAGAAAATAGGGTATCTGAATAAGTTAGGGAAAAAAGAATTGATAACAACAAAAGTTAGGTGTGTGAGTCATAAAATGTAAGTTGAATCCCTTATTTTCCACTTTACATCGAAGAGAAGAAGAGGGAGAGCCCCTTGCATTATAATTTTAAAAGAGCAAGGAGAATTTGTTGGCAAAACCCTAATCCATCAGGTACTTCGGTATTATTGAGAAATTTTAGTCTAATTTAGTGTGCAATTGAAGAAATTATTTTCATGTGTATGGAAGGAAAAATGGAACAAATCAAAAGAATGATAAAACTAGATGAGTATAGTAGTGAGAAGATTAGAGATGAAAGAAGCATGTTTTTACGTGATGAATTGAAATGGTTGAAAGAAACAAAACATAAAAGTTTGGATATTTTGAGTGAATTCCCCTATTTTGTAAATGCATAAATTATTTAGTTTATTCTGGAAAAATTGAATGATGATATTCTAACTCTAGATAAACCCTATCATATCTCAAAGGAAGTGATTGCAGCGATAACTGGGTTACGCAAAGTTGGGCATGTGCCGAGGAAGATATCAATTCAAAATAAAGAAGTTGAAACCCTAACTGGAGTAATTGGAGATCAAAGGGAATTGATAATATCAACAATTAAATATTTAGTGATAGGGTACATTGTGCATGGAATATCCTACAATTTTTTTTTCAAAAATAGAGAAGGTGCAACTTCAATAGGTTTAATTTACATTTCTCACAAGATGACAATGGAAGATCAAGATTTTACCTTTAAGGATTACTGAAAGATCAACTAATTGAGAACATGCAATTGATAAAGAAGATAGACTACCCTTTCAGTGTTCCCATTCTGGTAAGAGAATCTGAAGTTGATTCCTCCTTTGATGCAAAGGAGAGAAAGAAGAAAAGAGCAATATAAATTGTTGTTTGTACTCCTCCAGCATGCAAGAATCCAAAATTTGAAGGGGTAGGAAAAGAACAAGTGATTGTGGACATACCAGATGAGGAATATGATAAGGAAACTGAGGATATCCTTCAAAAGGAATTGGAAATAGCTGAACCAGAACAAGAAAAGGCAATGACAATTTGAAGTAAAGGAGAAGGTGATTTCATGAAAGAAGAGCTAATGCAAATTATTTATGAGGAAGATGGAATACAAAAGATTGCGAACATGTGGTCTATCAAACCTTCATATGAGCAGGAGTTGATCTTAAGCATACTAAGTGCTCATTTTGTGCATAATCATATCGAATTGGAGAGTTTGCAGAATATGTTGCTAGAAGAGATAATTGAGTGTATCAAGCAAATCATGGACTCTAAGTCTCAAAAAAAGGAAGAAGAAGAAGTCACCCTACACTTGAAGAAGCAATATAGATTGTCACTTACTAAGCTGAAAAATCACATGAATCAACTAAGGCAATGCATAAGCAAAAAAAAAAACATATATAACTATTGCCTTCGATGGCCTCATGCAATCAACAAGTACAAAGAAAAGATGGAAATTTTTGAAAAGGAGCTAAACAGTATTGGACAATACTTTAAAATGTTTCAAGATCATGATGATGAAATCAAGAAAAGGATCCAAGAATTATAGATAGAGCATACAAATGTTCAAACACTAGAAACAAGATTTTTGACGCCTTCTGGAAAGTAAAAGACATAACATAATGTAGGCTAGAACAAATGATTGAGATACTGAGGAAGGGACAAGTATTGGAAGAAGCCTTCACCATTTCAGAATCTCTTATCAAAATTATCAACCAAACATCCAAAAACAACAAAATGATCATAATCACTATGATTGCAGTAGAAGCATGGAAGAAGTTTCTTCTACAGATGGTGTGTTGTAGAAAAATGGCCCCTTGTCATTTCCATTTCCTTTTACGTCTTGTTTCATGGTGTTGGAACTATGTTTCTCTAATTTTATGTTGTAAAATGGCTTGAACATGCATATTTAGGTACTAAAATTCAAATAACGTCTTGTGAAGTTGTTGTGAAGTGTTGTAAGACATTTCTACATTCTTCTAGACTCTATTTAATGCAATTTACCTAAAACCAACCTTTTAAATCATCAACAAGTCCTACTTTGAAGTGTTGTAAAGTCTTGTTAGAAGCTTTCATGCTCTTCTAGGCATATTTCCACTATTTACACCCTTCTCATGCTTTATTTGGTTTATTTATGCCCTCATAAGTTGTAATTAAGTGTATTTTTGAATGTTATCCCAACAATAACATTAAATACAAAATTTTTCTTGAAACATGTTTTTAGGTCCTAGGTGGGACCCATTCGCCATGGGTGGCAAATGAGTCCCTCTTGGCCCCAAATTCAAAATATTTTAATTTTCCTTTCAGGATTTTATTCAAAATCAGTTGATGTTGGCCTATGATGAGGCATGAACAGATACTAAGGAAAAATAATTGTATAAATAAGTGATTTTCACCTCGTTTTACATATCCTAATTCATTCAAGCAATCCTCCTACAATTTTCCAACATTCACATATCATATTCAAGCATTCAAGCATTTTACATCACCAATTCAAGCACTATTCAAGAACTTTGAAGCAGCCATTAACATTACTTCATAATTGCATCATTAAGGGTTAGCTAAGTTGATAGAAATTGCATGTTATTAGTTTATCTTTCTCTTTCATTTCATTATCTTTTCAAGGTTTTAATTACCAAAAGTGGGGTTTGACCAAGGAAAACCCCTATTCACTAACCCTCAATCATTTTTCCCCTATTGCATGTTTTTTTGTAGCCCTTTTTATGTAGATTTGATAGGTTATTAGGTTTTGAAGATTGATTTCCAAATCAACTAGGTGCTTCAAGTCAACTTAAGTCAATTTCAAGCTTGGAGAGAGTTTTTTGTTTGTTTTTTCCAGAACTGACTTCGACAACCCAACAAGTAGACATTTCTAGATCTGGTGTTGTAGTGTTGTCTCTTGGTTTTTCAAAAAAATGGAAGATAACTCATTCACCTCCTATAGCAAAGGAGTCCCACCTTAGGACTAAAAGTCTAAATTTTATCAAATTCTGGATCTTGACAGATAGAAACCATCTCCTGAGACTTTTTCACTAAGAGGAGGACTGATTCACCACCTTAGGCGAATGAGTCACACTATAAAAAATTTGTGATATGAGCTAGCATCCAAGACATCCCATGTTCATCATTATTTTCCTAGGAGAACTCTGATTTGACCCATCTCTTTCTGTTCTACACATTCCATTCATTTTCTTCATTGTTTGCATATCACACTGTGTTTTCAAACAAGGCATAAATCTCACTTTTGCATTCATTTTCAGCCATTCAGATTAGTCAATTGGATTTAGTTAAGTTCACTTACATTAAAAAATATTGCACACATTCTAATTTGAGTGAATCATTAGCATTTTTGGCTCTATCTCTCTCCTTTTAGGTGAAAAACCCTAGAAGTGTAAGAGTAGTCCATAGGGTCCCAAAAATCTATGTTTCATTTTGGGGAACTCAAATTTTGAACACTTTGGATTTCTGATTGCATTCACATATTGCATCTTAGTTTCCATTTGCATTAGCACTCAATTAGGATATTGATTTGTTATTGCATTCTAGGACTTTTCATTTTGCATTAGTGAAAACTTCATTTAGATTTCATTTTTGCATTACATCTCATTGCAAAAAGTCAAATTCTACATTTTTCACCTATAATTGCATTTTGTAGAGCATTTATATCATCTTTAAATTTTTGAAAAACACTAAAAAACATAATACTGGAACTCATTCACCACCCAAGGTGAATCAGTCCCTCTGCACCTTTTAGACAACATTTCTAGCATTTTTCTGGCATTTGTTTGCATTTCTATTTTCTATAATTGGATCTCTATTATAGTTAGTAGAATCTCTTTTATTTACATTTTAGTGCTCTTAGATTAACTTTCATTTTCATTCACCCATCCATTGTGGTACTTTTATGAGTGTTTGGTGCCCCATTGATAATACTTTAGTGAGAAGAAGTTCTAGACTCATGCATCCCACGATAGCACTTTTGTTGTGGACCTTGAGATCTCACGAGCTCCTACTCCCAATATGGAAAATGGTGCATTAGGCTCTGACAATACCACTTCCATTCCTTCACCTTTCCATACAATGAATGTTGACAACCAAAACAATTCCCTCCTACAAGAAAAGGTCATTCATATTCATGAGGACTTTACATATTTAAAACAAGACTTGTCACTTGAAAACATTTCCACCACTACCATACCCACCATGGAGAATCTTCATCATTTGATTGAAAGTGATGATGGCTTGCAAATGATGAAGAATATTGCTGAGATTTACAATAAACATGCCTCTTGAAATACCCAATCCGAAAACATTCCTATAAACCAAGGAGCACCTCAAGCTCCTCCCCCTTCTAACATAGCATCCATACGAACTTATACCAATCTGCAAGTCAATACAACTATGTGTCAAACTACTTCTTTCCCAATTTCCACTAGCATTCCTACTTTTGTGGCATCACAAGTCCCTTCCACCACTTTCACACCCCTTAGAATTCCTTTCACTTCCCCTAACATCACTTACACTCCATCACTATTTTCCCTTCCACCTCAACCCACATACCCTGATTAATGCTTATACAACTTTGTGTAGTGACTTTGTCCTTCACGAAAAAGAGATCCTATCAACCATGTTAATGCTTATACAACTTTGTGTAGTGAATCTATCCTTGACAATAAACTTTTAGAAAAAAAATTTCCAAGGACCTTGAAGGATACTACATTCAAATGGTTTTCCAACTTGCCCAATCATTCCATTCGTTCATTCAATGAATTGGTGGATGCGTTCATTAGTCACTTCCAAGTTCACATGACACCTAAAAAGATAATGGTAGACCTTATGAGATGTAGACAAAACACAGATGAAAAAGACACATATTTTATCTCATGTTACCAATGCTTATATGTGTTGGTTCTTTTTCCAGTGCACTTGCAGGAACTTCTTAGGGATTTTGACTCCCTATATTCAAAACTATTATAAATGACTAGCCAACTAATGAGATCTAGACATAACTTGAGATCTCCTATACTTTAGGTTTTGTGAGGGACGAAGGAGGGTATTCCTATTGATGTTCACCCAAGATGCACTTAGTGAGACACATCATTTCATAGATCATTTCAATTAAAAGGTAAGCATGCAAAGCATACTATGGAATTGGCTAGTTCCCAAGTAATTTACTACCATTTTAGTAAATTCCCATTCTTATGACAAATGGGTATAAAATATGTGTAAAGATTAAAGTAAATTTTCAAATAAATTCATATTTAAAGCTAGGTCGATCATCGTATCACAAGTTAATCAACCTCTTAGGCAGTTCTTGAAGAAATAGACTAGTGTTTTATCCATTGGGCAATGGAGCCACATGAACAATGACCAGTAATACAAAGATGACTATAAATATTAAGAAAATGGACTACCCACATAATAACCTTGCACTATAGGGCTCACAACATCTGATACGTCACTGCTTATCAAATCCTTAGCAAATAATTGTAAACCTATGGCTCTATTTAAGCATTTAATTGAGAACTTGAACCAAAGCATGAAAAAAAGACATATATTTGAATTGACATTCAAACAAAGAATGAAAATATTATTAACACTTCCATTCTAACTTTACTCAAAACCCACGTGAGCAAAGAAAACATATAAAAATTAGACTCCTATTCATATTGCTCAGTCAAATTTGTATAACAGTTTAAGAGAATATGCTAATGTTCATCGAAAGACCAAAGACTAAACACACTATTCTATTACTATCATATATTTCATATACATCCAACCTAGACCAAACCAAAAATTTCTATCTCCTCCCACAGCTGAGCCTTCATTTCCCTTTATATGGCCATGGAGCGACAAGCTTCAGGCTCACCTATAATTTCATTACAGATTTTCATCTCATTACAATTTTCACTACATTTCAAAATTCTCCATCTAAAAGCTCTCAGCAAGACACGTTGAAAATAAGGAGATACCAAAAGTGTGGCCACCACTCAAGAGAAGAACGTAGAAGACTAGCCAAAATATTCACTATCACCATCCATGTTGTTGCAATCCAGCATCCAAAATTCCACAAAGGCACAAAGAAACATTGTAAACCTAAAGAGATGTCGATATGCCAAAAGGAAAAACCACCCATACCTAATCATCATCCACAACAAAATTTTACAACCCCACACACACGCTCCAACACACACCACCAACCCATTACATTGCTACACCAGCACCTTGTCCCTGGTATAAATGTCCAATATGGGTCCTTGCAGGAGGAAGAGGAGAAGAAACCTCAGTCTGTCCTTCATATTTATCATTGCTTGGGATAGGAATATTGTGCCCACTAGGGGTCTTTGTAGCCACTGACAGAAATTCTATTACCTCCAAGTCGAAGGGTATTCCTTCATTAAGGAGATCTAGATAATGGGCATACATAGAATCAACGTCACTATCGTTGCTTACAGAATCACTGGTGAGATTAATAGGTGAATGCTAGTAGCCATAAGAATCATGCCCATACCTCACCCTCTGTCGAGTTCCATTGGTATACTGCATTGAATCCTTTCCATTGCTGCTCATTTGTTCACCAGTGGCACCTTGAAACTACATCCTACAACTACATCTAGTTGGGGCTATCTTAGGCCTATCATCCTTCATGTCAGTAGAAGGTTCCACTGCACTTGAATTATGCTCTTTTGAGCTCAACATAGTTGTCTTTCATCTTGACTTACTTATTTTGTTGATTTTAACTCATATTGACCCTAAAACACTTAAGATAGAAAATATGCCTAGAATTGGATGACAAAATTAACCACTATTCTTGCCATATTTATCATGTGGAGATATTACTTTCACAATAAATGCTTAATGCATGCGTAGCCCTGGTAATTCATTGGAAATTCTACCATCACCATTTATTTCCATTTGCATGGTAATTCATAAGCCACTGTCCATGATTACCAGTATTTGCATCTTCACATGAACTTGGGATCGACTTGATCATGTTGCAAGAATTTAACCATTAATGTAGTCTGGTTACATAGCAAACTTGACCATCATGTGATCTCTGACACCCTCCAAATATAATTCATTGATCATCTGCCTTGGTGGTTGATCATACAAATAACTTCTTGTTGACCAGTGCTGACCTCTAGCAATGCTATGCTAAGGTATATTATAACTAATCACAGTCACCCATGTTGGATAACACCTTCGCATTGCGGGGCCACTATGATCTATACTGATCTAGACAGGGGTCGACATATCACTGATCACATTGGTCTTATCTGTCAATCACTTCAAACTAGTGAGAGAGCAGGGAATGGTGGGGATCATTCTTCAAAGTGTATCATGGTTGTTGATTGAAGATGTTGGGTCATGGAAATAGTACTAGAGAGTGGGTCTCGTGGCCATACCAGGACATGTGTTGGTCCATCTCTCATCTCGCTACTTTTAACCAGCCATTATTTAACTCCTGTGAGCTGGTAAGGTATGGTGGATATTTACCCTGAGATCTTCCAATCACTACAACCTGCACGCCAAGTGGTTTTAGCATTAAATAGACATGAATGGGTTTAACCGTGACATGACCACTTGGGTGGATGACGTAAGGCTCAAGCTCCTGCATATAATTTAAATTAAGCCTTAGAAAAAGGGACTCTCAATGATGAGAAAAATAATTTCCCATGCCTCGGGTAATGGGGCCAGTAACCAACAAGAAGACATGACTCCAGTAGCTACTTAAAAGACCAGTTAACTAGCAAGACAAGTCAATTGAGAATTACAACATTCAGACCATGTTGTGAACAAAACCCTATTTCATTCATGGAGACAAGGGTTTAACATGAAGATTGCGATAATATGATAAGGATGAAATTCAATAGAATTTTAGAAGCTCCATCAGTGGCTCATGCTCAGGGACGCATACCCCTAGTGGGTATGGTGAGAAATAGAATCTCTATTTGAAGCAGACTAGGACACATGACCCATAGCTAAAGGACTTACCTGGACTAGGAAAGCAGTCCCAATAGGCAAGTAAGCACACAAAACCACATATGTACAATACTTTCAAAATATTCACAAAATAATTTTACAGAATAGAGCCTCAGGGCTCTAGAATTTCAAGGACAGATTTCCCTCTATCAAAATTTTTAAGTTGTATGCCCTTGTCCCTCTCTATTGAAGGTTCCTCAGATTGAATCAAAAAGGTGAAATTTTCATATTCCACATCACTATGAGATACATGACCATCAAGAACTTTCTTATCAAATTTGAAGGCCTCATAAGTGCTCTGGATCAAGTTAGGCCATTCCTCACTGTATTCAGGAAGGAACATATAACCAGGTCTATTATCAATCTTCCCTCCATAACTATTATCCTCTTGAGGTGAGAGGAGTTCCATAGTAAAATCCATTAGATATGGATTATCTTCAAAAAACTCCATAGTAGCTTCATATTGTCTCACATAGTTCTCACAATCACCTGTGTTTCCAAATTACTCTTCTTTCAAATGAGAAAATATTGAAACATCAACATATGGAATAGGGCCACAAAGTAATTTTTTATTCTTGACATAAGTAACTGTCATGAGAGTACCTCTACACCCATCATGTAGACTATGAATATCTGATCCTTCAATTGTTCCCTCATGTATGCAATTCTTCTCCACAGGGCAACCACTATGAGTATATTCATCTCTATGAATTCACTTATTATATCCACAACTGGAACCATATTCAAGGGTATCCTTATTAGTATCTATGCTTTCAAACTTCTCATACAATTTAGCATTCAATAGATCATGAATTGGACCCATACCAATAAAACAATCCACCATATCATCAATCATAGGATTTTCCTGATCTTTACTAACAATATCCTCAAAAAGAGGATTGATCCTACCCCAATAAGGACTATCATTTGCAATTTCATCATCCCAAACATCCTCAATATCAAACAAGATATTTTTTAGTGCATTAATTTGATGTATCTCATTATCTAAAACATCAGGATACATGCAATTCAGAGAACTAGTGTACTCAAAATCAATGCAGTCACTTGAAGAACATAGAGAGGCAGTTTCACCATTAGATTCACCATGCATATTTTCCATAATTGATCCACAATCATAACATTCTTCACATGATGAGAATTACTCAATACCTAGAAAATTCACATTTGCAAGGCTATTAACATATCCCCTACTAGAGGCAAGGGATTCCACCTCCACTCCATATGAAGAGTCATATTCAATGGTTGATTCCACTGGTTCAGTTTCATTAGGTTGTCCTCACATGTGTATCATGGAAATGCGGTCAAGTGCATTCCCTTGATTATCAGAAGCTTGTTGATTGCTAGCTGAATCCATTTAGGAAATTTCATCTTTCACTTCTTGTGTTTTCTCGTATTTTATGACATCCCAAGTAAGATAATTAGGAGTCACTTCTTTCTTTTCATACTCTATTTATCCAACTTCGTCATCACAATCATTTGTTTCCAGATCTTTAGTTAAATGACATCTTTCAATAATTACTTTTTCTAGTTCTGACACTTCTCTCTGAATTGGTGATCTTAACATTTGAGCATTTGTAACATGAGAACCATTACCCTCAATTGAAGGCACATGAACATTCTCCACCCTTTCCACAACATTTATCCATTCTAACACTTTGTCTAAGCCACGAGACTTTAAATCCTTAGGCCAATGACTAGATCCTAAAATATATGCTTCACAAAATAAATTAATGCACATTTGATCACTAGGTCTGAAACTCCTAGGAATCTCTAGCAGTATATCCAAGAATATTGAAAACAAGTCATAGGGTGACTCATTTGCGCATCTGCTTATCTCATGCAATTTCTTGATAGAGAGGACTATGTCGTAGTTCCCTCTCTTTGGCTGATGTGAAGACTCAACATGTCGGGACTCTACATTTCTTGGGAGTATAGTAGATACAATATCTATAAGATCTGGCTCTTGACGAATCCTTTTACCCTTTGAATTCCTTGGTTCACAATTGGGGGCAGTGCTAGAACTACTGCTAGCAATTGTAGATCCTTTCATTATTTAGTATCTCAAACTATTCTCAATGTCAATTGCAATATGATATGCCTTGTGTAATGTTGTGGTTCCATTGTCTCTCAACAAGAAACTCATCTTCTTATCAAATGCTCCCAAATATACCACCAAACATACTGTATCATTTGGCCTTATATCCTCTTGGATTTCTCTGATTTCCTTTGCAAATCAGAGATTGAAAGTAGGGACCAATTCCCCTTCATTGATATGGATCTCCATAAAGGATTTTATTACCTCACTTGGGTTTACCCTTTCACTAAATTGATCCATGAATGCTGTCACAAATTGAATCCATGAGGCTATGGAACTTACTGGAAAATATGAATACCAGTCTCTGGAATTATCCTTCAAAGTTTGAACAAAAATTTTCATGACAACATCTTCTTAATTCACCTCAAAATCCCCCATAACATCTATAAAGGTTTGCAGGTGCTTAGAGGTTGATTCAGAAATTTTCCCTATGAATTTGGGCAAGTATTTCCTAACATCTTTAGAAATTGGATTGGGAAAACCTTAAATATTACTGAAAGCTAATGGCACGTACCTTTCAATTACAAAATCCCTTTGGCGGGATGCCGCATTCTCTTCACCTTGCATACTTTAACTTGATTCGTTGCAAAGAAATTCTTAAAAAGGTAATGCTCAATAGAATAGTATACTTCCCGGATGACAACAAGAAGTATAGAAATAATTATCCCCATTCCCTTTATTAATAAAAATTCATTTAGGATGGAATCATTTATGCTCCTAAGATGTTCAAATGTGGCCTTCGTATATCCTTTTCTTTAAAACCAAAATGAAGAATACCCTGAAATGTGAGGCTACTACAGATTGTTCTAGAAATTTGTAGATCTGGAACTTTTATTTAAATCTTTAATAGGCTCTTGAAAGAGTCGCCACCTCTCTTTATAGAGCACTGAACTTCAGATATCAGGAAGTTCTTTCAATTGTAAATTCATTTTTGAGTTCCTTTCACTAGCGGAGCACCACAAATCATAAAATAATCAGGTTCACTACAACAATCTTTCTCTAGGCTTGAGATCCTTCAAGATTTGAACAAATATGGGAAAATAAGATGTCACAATAAATTTCAACCTCCAATTACAAACAATAACTCAAGACTTGAATGACTCTTTGATAAGACAATCTACAACCAAATTTCTAAGTCCATTCCCCAGCAGAGTCGCTATTCTATTGGTTCTTTTTCTGGTGCACTTGGAGGAACTTCTAAGGGATTTCCACTCCCTATATTCAAAACTCTTATAAATGATCAGCCAACTAAAGAGATCCAGACATAACCTAAGATCTCCTACACTTTAGGTTCTATGAGGGACCAAGGAGGGTATTCTTATCGATGTTCACCCAAGATGCACTTGGTGAGACACATAATTTCATAGATCATTTCAACTAAAAGGTAAGAATGCAAAGCATACTATGGAATTTGTTAGTTCCAAAGTAATTTTCTACCATTTGAGAAAATGTCCACACTTATGACAAATGGGTATAAATTGTGTAAATATTAATGTTAATTTTCAAATAAATTCAGATTTAAAGCTAGGTTGGTCGTCGTATCACAAGTTAATCAGCCTCTTAGGAAGATATTGAAGAAATAGACTAGTGTTTTATCCATTGGGAAATGGAGTCACATGAACAATGATCAGTAATAGAAAGATGACTGTAAATTTTTAAAAAATGGACTACCCACATAGTAACCTTGCATTATAGGGCTCACAACATCTGATACATCACTTCTTATCAAATCCTCAACAAATAATTTTAAACCTATGGCTCTATTTAAGCATTTAATTGATAACTTGAACCAAAGCATGAAATAGAGACATATATTTGAATTTACATTCAAATAAAGAATGAAAATATTATTAACAGTTCCATTCAACCTTTACTCAAAACCCACATGAGGAGAGAAAAAATATCAAAATTAGATTCATATTCATATTGATCAGTCAAATTTTTATAATAGTTTAACAGAATATGTCAATGTTCATCCAAAGACCAGAGACTAAATGCACTATTCTATTACTAACATATATTTCATATGCATCCGACCTAGACCCAACCAAAAATTTCTATCTCCTCCCACAAGTGAACCTTGATTTCCCTTTATACAGCAAGGGAGTGACAAGCTTCAGGCTCACCTATAATTTCATTGCAAATTTTCATTTCATTAGAACTTCCACTACATTTTAAAATTCTCCATCTAAAAGCCCTTAGAAGGACATCTTGGAAATAAGGAGATACCTAAAGTGCAACCGCCTCCTAAGAGAAGAACATAGAAGACCCACCAAAATATTCGCCATCACCATCCACACTATCGCAATCCAACATCCAAGATGCCATGAAGGTATAGAGGAAACATTGTAAACCCAAAGAGATGTCGATATGCCAAAAGGAAAAACCACCCGTACCTAATCATCATCCGCAACAAAATTTTACAACCCCACTTACACACTCCAAGACACACCACCGACCCATCACACAACTCCACCAGCACCTTGTCTTTGGTATAAACATCCACTTTGGGTCCTTGTAGGAGGAAGAGGAGAAGAAACCTCAGTCTCTCCTTCATCCTTATTGCTACTCAGGATATGAATATTGCATCGACTAGGGGTCTTTGTAGCCACCGACAAAACATTGATTACCTCCAAGTCAGAGGGTATTCCTTCATTGAGGAGCTCCAGATAACGAGCGTACATAGAATTGGCCTCACTATCATTGCTTGTAGAATCACTTATGATATTAATAGGAAAATGCTAGCAGCCATATGAACTGCGTCCATATCTTACCCTCTATCAAGTTCCACTGGTATACTGCATCGGCTCCTTTCCCTCGCTACTCATTTGTTCACCATTGGCATCTTGAAACTGCAGCCTACGGCTACATCTAGTTGGGGCTATCCTAGGCCTCTCAGCCTTCATGGTAGAAAAAGCTTCTACTACACATGAATTATGTTCTTGCAAGCTCATCCTAGTTGTTTTTCATCCTACCTTACTCATTTTGTTTCTGTTAACTGACACTAACCTTGCAACACTTAAGATAGCAAATATGCCTAGATCCGGATGACAAAATTAACCACTGTTCTTGCCATATTTATCATGTGGAGAGATGGTTTTCATAATGAATTTTTAATGCATGCATATCCCTATTAATTCATTAGTAGTTGTACCATCACCGTTTATTTTCGTTTACATGGGAATTTGTAAGCCACTTGTGATGATTACTAGTATTTGCATCTTCACACAAAATTGGGATTGACTTGATCATGTTGCAAGAATTTAACCATTAATGTAGTTTGGTTACATAGAAAAATCAACCATCATGTGATCTATGCCACCCTCCAAATATAATTTGTTGATCATCTGCCTTGATTGCCAATTGGACGAACGACTTCTTGTTGACCGGTGTTGACCTCCAGTGATGCTATGCTAAGGTATATTATAACTAATCACATTCACCCATGTCGAATAACACCTTCACCTTGTGGGGCTACCATGAACTACACTGACTCACATATCGCTATTCACGTTGGTCTTATAGGTTGATCACTTCAAATCAACGAGTAGGGAACAGTGGGGATCATTCCTCAAAGTGTATCATGGTCATTGATTGAAAATGCTGGGTCATGGATACGGTAGTGGAGAGTGGGTCCCATTTTCATAATAGGACACACGTCAATCCATCGCTCATCTTGTTGCTTTTAACCTGCCATCATCTGACTCCCGCGAGCTGGTGGGGTATAGTGGAGATTCACCCCGAGATCTTCAAATCACTACAACCTGCACACCAAGCAGTGTTAGCATTAAATAGACATGACCACCTGAGTGGATGACTTGAGGCTCAAGCTTCAGCATAATATTTAAATTAAGCCTTAGAAAAGGGGACTCTATGTGATAGGAAAAATAATTACCCATGCATCGAGTAATAGGGCCAGTAACCAACGAGAAGACATGACTTTGGTGGCTACTTAAAAGACTAGTTAACCGCAAGACAAGTCAACCAAGAATTATAACATTTAGACCATGTTGTGAACAAAACCCTATTTCATTCATGGAGACAAGGGTTTAACATGAACATTAGGATCATATGACAGGGATGAAATTCAACAAAATTTTGAAGCTCCATCAATATGCTCAAATTGATGTCAAGATTCCTGATGCACATCTGTAAAAGATGTTTATCAAAAACTTGCACACCAATCTTCAGGATAAACTAAACATGATGAAATTCCCTTCATTCATGCATTTATGTACAACCTTATATGACTATCAAAATTTGGTTTCAAGTCATGATTCAAAATCCACTTCTAGCCAAGTTCAAAAACCTAAACACACTAATCAAAACCAAAATAACACACAAAACTTATGTAAATCTAATAGAGGCTTTTTACAGTTTAATCCACCTCCTCAACCACAATTGCCACCAACCGAAAAAGTTCAAAATTCAATGGATGTTGTTAAGGCTGTCGTGCCTTATCATTATGGGGATCCGAAGAGACAATTCACTCCTTTACTTGATACTCTCCATAATACAATGAACTAATTAATTAAAAAATGCATGCTCACTTTGTTTCCTGTTAGACAACTTGATCCAAACCAACCGTTACCACCCAATGTTAAGCCTAATGCTTATTGTCACTTTCATCGCCAAAATGGACATGACACTGAACATTACAAGCATCTAAAACATTTAGTTCAAATGTCATTGAGTTAGGCCATTTGTCCATTGAGGGTGTTAATGATGAAGGCAATAAGTTTGTTGCACCCCTTAACTATAATTTACAAATTTTCGCCAACCCTATGCCTAAACATAGGGTATGTGCAGGATCATGATGGGCCAAAAAGTGGCAATATGATGGGTATGTAGCTGACGACTTTTTTTTTTTACCTAAAATTGATTAATCAAAAAGGGTTTTTAAAGGAGATTCTCAGCTTTCCACCAATATAAATTATGGTTTACTTTCAATTTAATAAGTAATTATTATTCATTTTCTATTCAAATTATGATGAAAAGTCCTGATTGATAGACTGATTGAAAACCATCTATAGCTTTCAAATGATATCACATTTTTGAATCCAAAACATGTGCCACATTCTATGTTTACATACTATAGGATTAAAAAGAAAATTGAATTTCATGAATTTTTGACCAAGTTAAGGTTATCGGACATACAAGTTTTTATATTTTTTAAAGTTGTAATAAAAATTCATAATTAAATATTTACTTGGAAAAATATTACAAAAAAATATGCATCACATTGGGACATGAGTCCTCTACTTATATCTAAAATATTATAAAATAATATTATCATTTTATTGTGGTTAGGGTGGTCAGACAGACACCTACTTCTTATTTTTTCCCTAAAATTTAAGTACTACTGCATTGAAATTTCAAATTTTTACCAAATAGATTTTTTTTTTATAAACAAACCTAGTAGTTTAGAAACTACATTCAATTTTCTACAGATTATATTGTTACATATTTTAAAAATAATATAGATAAATTATTCAAATTTTTACATCAAGTTTCCTAACTATGATTTTTCTTTTTTTTTGCCACATAAGGGCGTGTTTTTTCCATGATGATCCTGCACATACCCCATACTACCTTGTTTGTTAAGGCTAGTGAACCTTGAAAGCTTGGTGTAATGCTTGTTGATACAGATAGTGAACAACATGATACAATTCCTACTATTACCCAAGTTAGTCCTATGGATAACTTTGTGGCTATGATAGATGTTATCCCTTGTAAGGTCCAAACCACTAAATTGCTTGATATTACTTTTTCTGCTAAAGATATACTACAAAAGCTTCCTTATGGTCATCTCTACATAGCTAGTCAAATCTATAATAAGCCCACTAATGGGATATAAATAGATCCCACTTGTGGTGAAAACTTGATCATAGAGGAGTTTCTGGTAGTACATGAGATATATCAAGATGATTATAATAAACCCATTGCATGGATTAAAACACATACTAGTTTTGCATGCCCTACAATTGGATCGATCGTGCTACCTCTACAAATAGGACCTAAGACTTTGGATTTGATATTTTCCATTGTTCCACAATTTGACCAATTTCTTTTATGGCTAGGCCTCCCTTGGCTTCACTAAATGAAAGTGGTCCCCTTAGTTGTTCATAAGTGTTTGAAGTTTACACATGACAATGATATAGTCACCATACACCATAGTGGATTTAATCCATTATCTTCCAAAGGTAATTTCTCATTAGAAGCCTTTTAGCCTAAACCAATGGAGCCTATCACACCTCGCAAGGACTTCTTTTTCATAGCTTATCAAAATTTTAAAACCAAAAAGATAGGTGAATTATCTCTTCGTAACACATCCCTGTCCTCTTCCACACATCCTATCATAGATGAAACCATGCTTCAACTTGATTCTGACATTGAAAAAACCATCAAACCTCCTAAACAACCACCCCTCAACATTTCCCCTCCATTTAAACAACCAAGGGAACATGAAACAAACCCTTCTTAGCCTCCTCACCTTAAATAAGTGTGTAAATCCAAAGAGAAAGTGGTTGATCCATCCTTTTCAGTTTCTTCTTTTCTTCTCCCTTTGGAATTAGAAGAACCTATGATGACTCAATCTACTCTTACACCTCAACAACTCCAAAACTGAATTAAATGGAACTGAGGTGCTAGGGAATTTAGGCGTCGTCATTGTCTCCTTGCTCATCAATCTCCATAGAAGAAGATAAGAAAATCAACCTAAGTTACCTTTGAGAGAAGTAATAGATGACCACCCTCTTCCTGACATGCCACAATATAGTCCAGTGCAACAATCACAACAAATTGAACCAATCCAACAACCTTAGCTTTTGATACATCCATCTTTAGAAATCACCCTTCATCCTTTGGTTGTCATTAATCTTGATGATGACGATGATGATGATGATAATAGCAAAAATATATGAAGAAGTGCATAATGATTTAATTTTTTTATTTTCATCCACAATGAGCTTAAATGATACATCATCTCCATCAAGTGAAGAACCTAGTACGACTCCTAGTTCGACACTTCCAATTATTCCTTTGGATAGTCAACCACCCTCGCATTACATTGAACATGATTGTGAGGTAGATGACCTGTTAGATGGTTGACTTGCATTCACCTAACTATCATTTTTTCCTTTCTCTTTTTCTTTTCCTTTTCATGTGCATATTGTGTTCCCCTATTTCATGCATTTGATATTACTCTCTTTGTACACTTCTTCTATTAATACCTCTATTCTTCTATTTTTCGTGCACTATATTTTTCTCCTTTTGTTTTGTGTTTTCCTTTTGGGGATGATGCAAAGTGTAGAGATGCCCTATGTCTCTTCCATGTTGACCCAAATGGTCCTTTTTTTTTTTTGTGCTTTCCTTTTGGGGATGACACAAGGCATCGAGACTGAAATGTCTCCTTCATATTGACCCAAAAGCTTTTTCATTTTCTTTCACCTTTTCATTTTCTTTCATTTCGCTTTTGTTTTCCTTTTGGAGCCAATGCAAGGTGTCGAGGTTGTAGTGTCTCTTCCATGTTGACCCAAAACAGACTTTCCTTTCCTTTTTTTTTGCTCTCTTTCTATCATTCTTCTAGTTCTAGGTGTTGTGGGGAATGATCACAATTTTGAGCTCTTTCATAAAAACCATTGCAGCAATGAACATACTGACCCCAAATCCATAGATCCCTTAAATGCTTGGTATGCTTTCTTTTCTGTGGGGAAACTCCCCTTTTTTTTTTCCTTGACATGATGTAGCCTAACTTTGAAACATATGACTTGGCATAGGACTTTCCAAGTTGGCTCTCATGTCTTGTTTTATTTTTTTCTTTTTCTTTCCTTCTCTACTTTAAAGTAATTTCTCGCAGACCAATGTGTAGCAATTCCTTTCAAGTGGGGGGCATACATTACCATTAATTCATTCTTGTTTCCTAGTGTATTCTTGTCATTTACATGATGTTTTTGTCACTTTGTGGATGACATTAGGTGTGATGTCCTTCATAAGTGTGATCTATCTCAACATATTACGTTCCTCTTGGTGGTCTGATGCGATGCATTGTATCCCCTAAGTTGTGAATATACTATTCTTTGATTGGTGCTCTCTTTGAGACATTAAACATAATGTTCTCTAAGTGACAAAGCTTGCATAAACTGAACAAGACTCCTTTGAACATCCTTTCACATTTTACATTTTTCATTTTTCATTTTGTATTCCTTTTTTCCACCTTGCATAACGCAACTTGCATGACTGTGACACCCTTTATCTTTCTATTTATGAATATTACTTTTACTTTGTGGTGCGTTGTTAAAGTTATCAATGGGCATAATTTTGACATGGTTGAGCGATAATCTCACCTAGTGGCATGAATTTTCCACATAAGCCATTTTTTTGTTTGTGAGTGCATACCAACTAGTGTATGTATATTACCCTTTTGGGCTTTCTCACCACATGAAAAACTATTTTTGTGGACCCAAAGTGAGTATACAGTTGGGATTTCTCACCCCACAGATAGCCTAAAGTTTTGTGGCCCCATAGTGAGTACACATTCTCTTTTTCAAACAATTAGCCTAGATCTAATCCACAACTAGTTGGATTGATGATCAAAGCTTCATCTAATTCATTCCAACACTTGTGTGTTCCTTTGTTCTTATGTCTAGTTTGCCATGGGATCTTCATCCTAGGGGCTCGATCATCCCTCTTGATCTTTTTCATTCCATCTTGCTAACGTAAGTGCATTTGAACTCTCCCCACAATTTTCATGACTACTTTAGTCTGAGTTTGAAATAGGTTCATCCTCTCACTAAAGTGGGGGCTAAATGTGTCATAGAAAAATGGACCCTTGTCATTTTCATCGCCTTTTAGGTCTTGTTTCATGGTTTTGGAACTATGTTGCCCTGATTTTATGTTGTAACATGGCTTGAACATTCATATTTAGGTACTTAAATTCAAATAACGATGTCTTGTGAAGGTGTTGTGAAGTGTTGTAAGACATTTCTACATTCTTCTAGACTATATTTAATGTATTTTTCATAGAACCACCTTTTTACTCATCAACGAGTCCTATTTTGAAGTGTTGTACAATCTTGTAATAAGCTTTCATGCTCTTCTAGGCATATTTTCACTATTTAGGGTATCTGCAGGATCATTATGGAAAAAACAGGCACTTAAGTGGCCAAAAATTCAAAAAAATCAGAGTTAGGCAATTTGAAATAAAAATTTGAATAAGTTATCTATATTATTTCAAAAATATATAAGAATAGAATCTGTAGAAAATTGAATGTAGTTTCTAAACTACTAGGTTTGTTAAAAATAAATAAAAATCTATTTGGTGAAAATTTGAAATTCTAATGCAATAGTACTTCAATTTCAGGGAAAAATAAGAAGTAGGTGTCTGTCTGACCATCCTAACCACTATAAAATGACAATATTTTTTTATAATATTTTAGATATAAGTAGAGGACTCATGTCCTGATGTGATACATATTTTTTTGTAATTTTTTTCCAAGCAAATAATTAATTATGATTTTTTTACTACGACTTTTAAAAAATATAAAAACTTATATGTCTAACCACCTTAACTTGGTCAAAAATTGATAAAATTCAATTTTTCTTTTTTTAATCCTATAGTATGCACAGCATAGAATGTGACACATGTTTTGGATTCAAAAAATGTGATACCGTTTGAAGGCTATAGATGTTTTTTAATTAGCCTATTAATCAGGACTTTAGTCGTAATTTGAATAGAAAATGAATAATAATTACTTATTAAATTCAAAGTAAAGCATAATTTATATTGGTGGAAAGCTGAGAATCTCCTTTAAAAACCCTTTTCATTTCATCAACTTTGGGTAAAAAAAAGTTTTCAGCCACATACCCATCATATTGCCACTTTCGGCCCATCATGATCCTGCACATACCCTTTACACCCTTCTCATGGTTTATTTGGTCTCTTTATGCCCTCGTAAGTTGTAATTAAGTGTATTTTTGAATGTTATCCTGACAAATAACATTAAATACAACATTTTTACTGACACATTTTTTTAGATCCTAGGTGGGATCCATTAGCCATGGGTGGCGAATGAGTCTCCCTTGGCCCCAAATTTAAAATATTTTAATTTTCCTTTTGGGATTTTATTCAAAATCACTTGATGTCGGTTTGTGATAAGGTATGAATGGATACTAAGGAACAATAATTGTATAAATAAGTTATTTTCACCTCATTTTACATCTCCTAATTCATTCAAGAAATCCTCCTACAATTCTCCAACATTCACATATCATATTCAAGCATTCAAGCATTTTACATCAACAATTCAAGCACTATTCAAGCACTTTGAAGCAACCATTGACATTACTTCAGACTTGCATCATCAAAGGTTAGGTAAGTTGATAGAAATTGCATGTTATTAGTTTATCTTTCTCTTTCATTTCATTATCTTTTCAAGGGATTAATTACCAAAAGTAGGGTTTGACCAAGGAAAACCCCTATTCAGTAACCCTCAAACATTTTCCCCCTATTGCATATTTGTTTGTAGCCCTTTGTATGTAGTTTTGATAGGTTATTAGGTGTTGAATATTGATTTCCAAGTCAACTAGGTTCTTCAAATCAACTTAAGTCAATTTCAAGCTTGGAGAGTTATTTGTCTATTTTCTGCAAAACTGACTTCAACAACCTGACAAGAAGACATTTCCAGATCTAGTGTTACAAAGTTGTCTCTTGATTTTTTAGAAATTTTGGAGAGGACGGATTCACCACCTCTGGTGAAGGAGTCCCACCTTAGGACTGAAAATCTAAATTTTGTCAGATTTTGGATCTCGACAGATAGAAACCAGCTCCCGACACTTTTTCACCAAGAGGAGGATTGATTCACCACTCTCGGCTAATGATTCCCACTGTGAAAAATTAGTGATCTCAACTAGCATCTAGGACATTCCAAGTTCATCATAATTTTTGTAGGTGCACTCTAATTTGACCCATCTCTTTCTATTCTACACATTTAATTCATTTTCTTCATTATTTTCAAATCACACTATGTTTTCAAACAAGGCAGAAATCTCACTTTTGCATTCATTTTTAGTCATTCATATTAGTAAATTGCATTTAGTTAATTTCATTTACACTAAAAAACATTGCATACATTCTAATTTGAGTAAATCATTAGCATTTTTGGCCCCACCTCTCTCTTTTTTGGTGAAAAACCCTAGAAGTGTAAGAGTAGTCCATAGGGCCCTAAAAATCTATGTTTCAGAAGGAAAAGTACAAAATAATTTTCTAACTCAAATGGTGGTTGTATTTCTTCAAATTTTTGAATTACTTTTCACATAAGTAATTTTTTGGTGACACTTCATAGGTGAAGAGAGAAAATCTCTTATTATCTTTTTGTCATTGATGTCAAAGGGGGAGAGAGAGCAATGGAAATTTCCTTACCAAACTTAGGGGGAGTTTTATTGAGTTTTTTCAGCTATGGCGTGTTGAAGTTTTGAAGGTTCTAACACTTAGTCATTTTTTACTAAGTGTTGCCATCAATGCCAAAGGGGAAGATTGTTTGCATATGGCTTCTAGTGTTGTGATTCATGGAAACTTAAGTCATTGATCTGGTCCACACTTCAGTATCTGACCATACTAGAAGACAAAGTAAAGAACAAGGAATTTGGCTGAAGTTGAATTTTTTAGTTTTGGTTGTGGATCTTAAGGATGTTTGATGGGTATATGAAATGCCTTATTCTTGAGTTTTGTGTTGTCACATCAATTGCTGTACAAGCTAGGAGATTCGGTCATTCAATTTTCTTTTCATCAGTATATGAAGGCCGACTAAGTGAATGTTGGGTGTTGTGGATGTTTAAGGTGAAATTATTTGGAGTATTTTCATATTGAATATTTTTTTTTTGTCCTCACTATGCTATGGCCAACTTTGGTGGATGTGCATTAAATATTATTTATGATTTAAGCCGACAGTTGGAAAATATTTTCTACTTTATTGAAGTGCACTAAAAATCTATGTTTCAGAAGGAAAAGTACAAAATAATTTTCTAACTCAAATGGTGGTTGTATTTCTTCAAATTTTTGAATTAGTTTTTGCATAAGTAATTTTTTGGTTACACTTCATAGGGAAGAGAGAAAATATTTTATTATCTTTTTGTCATTGATGTTGAAGGGGGAGAGAGATCAGTGGAAAATTTCTTACCAAACTTAGGGGGAGTTTTATTGAGTTTTGTCAGCTATGGTGTGTTGAAGTTTTGAAGGTTCTGAAACTTAGTCATTTTTCACTAAGTGTTGCCATCAATGCCAAAGGGGAAGATTGTTTGAATATAGCTTCTGGTGTTGTGATTCATGGAAACTTAAGTCATTAATCCAGTTCACACTTCAGTATCTGACCATACTAGAAGACAAAGTAAAGAACATGGAATCTGGCTAAAGTTGATTTTTTTAGTTTTGGTTGTGGATCTTAGGGAAGTTTGATGGGTATATGAAATGATTTATTCTTGAGTTTTGTGTTGTCGCATCAATTGGTGTACAAGTTAGGAGATCCGGTCATTCAAAAAAAAATTCATTCGTATATGAAGGTCGAATAAGTGAATGTTGGGCATTGTGGATGTTTAAGGTGAAATTATTTGGAGTATTTTCATATTGAATATTTTGTTTTTTGTCCTCACTATGCTATGGCTGACATTGGTGGATGTGCATTAAATATTATTTATGATTTGAGATGACTGTTGGAAAATATTTTCTACTTTATCGAAGTCGACATATAGTCATTGATTCCTTGGTGGCAGATATATATATATGAGATCATTTAATTCATTTTGATGTGTATGTGTGAGCATTCGATATGTGTTGATGTGTGTGTGAATATCAGAAGAGCAGTTGAGTGATTTTCACTTGTGTAGAAGAGGATTTTGTGAAGTGAATTAAGGAAGAGAAAAATGAAGTGTAGAATTAGACAAAAGGTCTAGAATCTGATCCATGACACTAAATTCTGGAACTATAATCAGGACATTTGTAGATGCTACTTTCTCAATTCAACCTTTTGATGTATTTTAAATCTCTTGTAAGGCAGTGAGCCTTCCTGATTTTGAGTAGTGAGCTCTAGTCAGTGTGTTTGAATGCAAGTGTATTCCCATTTTGTAAAACACTTATATTTTGAGTACTCAAATTATGGATTGACCTCCACTGTGGTTTTTTTGCTAATAGGTTTTCCACATAAAAATCCTTGTGTTATTGTGTTGTGGCTTATTTTTTCATGTTCATGCATCTTTATTTTGATTGAATGTTTTAGGCACTTGAGAGAATAGATCAATAAGGTACAAAATTGTACAACGCTGATTCACCACCCCCTATTTAGTGTTGCTTGATTCCAAAAATGCTGGCATGCAATAAAGATAGGTCACTCATACATCCATATAACTAAATTAATTCACCATAACACTAATTATCCATTAGGTTGGACAGAGATAGACCTAATAGCAACATGAAACAATAGAGTAATGATAATTTTCCATTCAAGAACATGAATACATAAGACTCTGAACATACATGCTTCCAATATCCATAGACTATTTCTTAAAGCCAGAAGCAACAATAATCAATAACGGAGGATTGCAGACCAAAATACTAGAGGATGATAACTATATACTAGTTCAAAATGCAAGAACAAGCTAGAACTTGGAATTGCAGTTGAAATTCCTATATCATGGTGACATCAATGGCAACACAAAATATGTATGATAATATGTTCTTCTTCATTCTTCCAACAATTTCCCCCTTGTCATTGATGGCAACATGTGCCAAATTTTTTTACAACATTTTCTTCCCCTATCACCAGTATTATCTCCCTCTATCACTCTTCTCTCCCCTACTATTTCTCTCTCTCCCTTTGATATCATTGGTAAAGGGTGACCATAAATAGGATGTAAACATATGTACATGGGTATGTGCAGGATCATGGTGCGCCAAAAAGTGGCAATATTATGGGTATTTGTAGGGTATGTGGCTGGTGACTTTTTTTCACCCAAAATTAATGAAACAAAAAGGGTTTTTAGAGGAGATTCTCAGCTTTCCAAAAATATAAATTATGATTTAATTTGAATTTAATAAATAATTATTATTCATTTTCTATTAGAATTACAACTAAAGTCGATCGATAGGCTGATTGAAAAACATCTATAACTTTCAAAGCGGTATCATATTTTTGAATCCAAAACATGCATCACATTCTATGCTTCACATACTATAGGATTAAAAATAAAAATTAAATTTCATGAAGTTTTGACAAAGTTAAGGTGGTCGGACAAAGCGAGTTTTTATATTTTAAAAGTTGTAATAAAAATTCATAATTAATTATTTACTTGGAAAAAATTACAAAAAATATGCATCACATCCAGGACATGAGTCCTATACTTATATATAAAATATTACAAAATATTATCATTTTATTATGGTTAGGGTGGTCACGGACACCTACTCTTCTTATTTTTCCGAAATTTAGTACTACTACATTGAAATTTCAAATTTTCACCAAATAGATTTTATTTATTTTTAAATAAACCTAGTATTTTAGAAACTACATTCAATTTTCTACAAATTCTATTCTTACATATTTTTGAAATAATATAGATAACTTATTCAAGTATTTACGTCAAGTTTCCTAACACTGATTTTTCTAAATTTTTTGCCACTTAAGGGCCTATTTTTTGCACGATGATCCTGCACATACCCACATGGTGTCATTGTATATACAAATGAATTCTAGCTTCCCATTTTGAACATTCAAGTGAAAATAATGCTTTTACATGAAAGATTTTCTTGTACCTTTCTCTTATGATCAGAAGAATCCTTTTCCAAGCAAATACAACCGAACTCATTCTTGCACTCATAACATCCAATAAAGATAACTGTGTAAAAAAGGATTTCTAGTTCAAAGACAAACATTGTCATTCACAATCTTCTGCATCATAAAGTATTCTAGAGAGATGATTCAACTGAACTTAAACAATTTCTTTAACTAACCAAAAAGTTTTAACTAAGTCTTCCCTCTATCTTTGAGCAGTCATCAACTCCACTTGCAATTCATTGATTTGTATTCTCTATTTTCCATTCTTGTCTTTGAAGAAATCAAAGCTCTTTCCAATATTATTTATATCAGACTCAATAGCCTCAATTTTTCTTCTAAAGTTATCAACAACTGCAAGCCACCAAAGAAAATACATGTAGATGTTGGATATTTATTTAATGCATTCTCTTTTCTCACCAATGTGCTTGGATAATTTTTTTTTAGCTTTGACACTTCTTCTCTCAATCATAACTTCAAACTTATGCCCTCCAGGCACTTCTAGCTATATTCTTTCTTCAGTAACCTTACTGGATCATCAGATAATAATTTAGACACATCTACAATGGTAATACCCATTTTGAGAAAATAATCAATCAACACATTATCAATTTTAAATCTCTTGATCAGAGAGTAGGCACACCACATTTCACCAACCTTATTCATATTACCCTCTTTTCACATCATTTGAATGTCTTCAAGATCAAATTCAGGTAGATATTCTTCTTAATTATTCTCTTCTTCTAGGATAGTGATGGAATATTTTGTGATAGTTTTTCTCCTTTTAGATTTTGGAGTGGAACCACCAATAACAACTTCCAACTCTTTCTTACCAGAGGAGGAACCCTCTTCAGGTTGACTAGACACTAACACACTGGAGCATAGATTCCTTTGCAAAGATGAGAAATAGATTTTGGTTTATCCTCCAAACATTCTAAGTACCTGTAAAATTATTTTCCAATAGGGATGTTAGATTCCCACTTAACATTCTCTCTTCCCAACAATGAGTTCAGAAAGTAAAATATCAAAAATATGAGCAAAGACCCAAACTAGAAAGGATAACACTCAATCAAATAAATTCTAACATTCTCAATTATGTTTTCCAATAATAGGCTACACAAATCAAACTACATGTTTTCCTTCACCATCATGTGTGCAAGATTTACAACAATAGACAAAGTCGAACCTTCACAATTTCTAACATAGATTTTATAAGAGATGTCGTATGCAACATACCCTACTAAAGGATCAATAATAGTATTTATTAGTAGAGCTCGAGGGTCTTTTTCAATACTAGTGGCTATGTGCAGGATCATCATGGAAAAAATAGGCCCTTAAGTGGCAAAAAATTTAGAAAAATCAGTGTTAGGAAAATTAACGTAAAAATTTGAATAATTTATCTATATTATTTCAAAATAAGTAAGAATAAATCTATAGAAAATTGAATGTAGTTTCTAAACTACTAGGTTTTTTTAAAGAAAAAAAAATCTATTTGGTGAAAATTTGAAATTTCAATGCAGTAGTACATAAATTTCAGGGGAAAAATAAGAAGTTGGTGTCTGTCTGACCACCCTAACCACAATTAAATTATAATATTTTTTTTAAAATTTAAATATAAGTAGAGGACTCATGTCTTGATGTGATGCATATTTTTTTGTAATTTTTTTCCAAGTAAATAATTAATTATGATTTTTTATTACAACTTTTAAAAAATATAAAAAACTTGTATGTCTAACCACCTTAACATAGTCAAAACTTCATGAATTTTTTTTTAAATCCTATATTATACGAAGCATAAAATGTGACACATGTTTTTTATTCAAAAAATGTGATATTGTTTGAAAGCTATAGATGTTTTTCAATCAGCCTATCAATTAGGACATTAGTCATAATTTGAATAGAAAATGAATAATAATTACTTATTAAATTCAAAGTAAAGCATAATTTATATTGGTGGAAATCTGAGATTCTCCTTTAAAAACCATTTTTATCTCATCAATTTTGTGCAAAAAAAAAGTCGTCAACCACATACCCATCATATTGCCACTTTTTGGCCCATCATGATCCTACACATACCCTAATAAGTTCCTCTATGTCTCTGTATTATATTGTTTTCTTCGAATGGAGGTCACCAACACTCCACAAGGTAGTAATAGCTTCAATTTCCTCCTTCTTGATTGGATATGGTTTGTCCAAAATAATGTTTCCATTCTTGAATCAACCTAATAGGAACAAGATAGATTATTTTTCTGCAAACTAGGAAAATTCTCCCCATAAATCCATACCTAGGTTATTTATGTTCTATAATTTATTTGTCTTCAACCCTAGTTCCATTTCCTTCATCTTCCGATGATCAAACTCTTCCAACTCAACATCCTTCTATCTTAGCAGAATAACACCACATGATCCTTTGTCCATAGATTCCATCATTCCACTTATATCTATAGATTTTTTTTTCTCAATGAAACTTCTTCCTTTTCCCCTCTTTTTTGTAAATAGTGAGAAATGATCTTGAAAATATCCAATTTTTTATTTTTAAGGATTTCTCTAGATTACATCAGAATCACTTCAAACCACTTTAGGATCACTTCAATATTGTTCCAAATCATTTTTTAAACTCTTTGATTGCACAAGTGACTTATGAATTTTTCTTTATACACCATCACACTTCCCTAATTCACATTAAATTAGGTAGTTTTTCAAAAAGATGATAAAAATCCTATTTCACTACACTAAGAAACCCTAAATCAATCTACAAAAGAACATTCCTACAAATTTTCTATCAGTTTCTTTTCCATAACATCTTTCTACTCATTCTCTAAAACATATTTTTGTGCCAACATTTGACATCCCATATACCCAGGGGTTTTGAATAATTTTTTGTTAATGCTCCTCTGAAGACCATGCTAAGTCTAATTCCTAGAGGAATTGTCTACACCGAATGAGGGAATAAACACGTCTATCATCTTTGGCTCTTCTTCTTTCTTCCTCCATATCTTATTCATTTCTTGCTTCACCTCATCTTTGCCAATTTTCTTCACTGGATCGTTCTTCTCTATCAGAGAAATTTTTTTTCCCTTTTTACTTCTACAAACTCTTGAGATATGTTTGAGTTTTTTGTAGTTATAGTAAACAACACTTTTCTAGTTTGTCTAACCTCCATTAACCCTTGGTCTACATTTATTTTCTTTGTGTCCAAACTTGTTGCATGTATAGCAATAGCCATCAAGAGATTGATTCATTCTACCTCCATTAAACCTATTCATCATGACCCGACTAATCATTCTCACCTGAGATCTACATTCAAGAGCTTTATGTCCAATTTTCTTGCATGAAAAAAATTCCCCAAGAAGGAACTAGAAAACTAATTCATTCTACTTCTACACTCAATTGCCTTGTGACCAAATTTGTTAAATGAAAAGAAAATACCATTGAAAGATGGGTACCTTTTAGCATTTGGTTGTCATATAGGTGATCTTATAGCAAATTTTCTTACATTTATTTTTTGCTTCCCTTTATTCTAAGTCTTATGATTATCATTAAATTTTTAACCTCATTCCATTCCCAAGCCTCCTTTGTCTTTACTTGGTTTTTTCCCTCAAATCAACTTATAAAGTTTGTCAGAGCTCAATTTGAAATTATTTTCATAGAGTTTTGCTTTCTCTAGATCTACTTTCAGATTCACCATTTCTTGTTCAAGCTTAGTGCATTCATCAAACTTGCTTTGCACCACAGTATTCAAAAATTCTTCATTTTATTTTTTTTCCTCCACTAACACTTTCAATCTAGTAACTTCTTCATTAGCTTGCTTCAATTGATCACTTACTTCTCTATATTGAAATTTGAATTTCCTTAATTGCTTTTTCAATTTTTAGACACATTCATTTGCTTCATCAAGATTTTCCCTCGAATCTCTATTGTCACTTTCAAATTTCTTAAGATCTTCAAGAGCGGCCCGAAGCTCTTCTTTGTCATCCATTTGTTGAATTTTTAGAATCTTCCTCAACTTTTCAGGCTTCTCCATATTAACCAAGCTTTGATACCAATTGTTAAATACCCAAAATACTAAGAGGGGGCTGAATCAATATCTTATTAAACTTATTGAACAAACACCATCCAATTATTTCAATGCATATCATGGTAAAGATAAGCAAGAGTATTAAAAGAACATGAAAACATACAACACATGAACACAAGGATTTTTACGTGGAAAACCCAAAATGCGAAAAACCTTGGTGAGGGTTAGTGCACAATATAGTATAATCAGTTATAATATATTACAAAATGGGTGGCTCACTACCAGGACTCACTATCCAAAATGAGAGGCTCACTGCCTACAAAAATATAATGAAAAAATTGCTTACAACCAGAAAATGAACTAATAAATTATTCCTAACAAGTGTTGATTTAGTTCCTTTTAAGTTCACTAAGCTGACTTGAAACACTTCATAATTTTTGGACTTCTTCACATTCATAGCATGCTTCAATCTAAATTCACACAAACAATCTCCAAAATTTGGATGGAATTTTTTTTTTTCAAATATTGGAAGATAGTAATGTGAGTACACATGATAACTTTGATGAAAATGAGAAAACGGATGAATGTGCTAAGCCTGATATTGTTGATATTCCAAATTGGTTTCTTAATACATCTGAAAATGAATTCCTATGTCGAGAAGATGTCATTACATCTAATTTACAAGTTGTAAATGAGTGTGATAAAGTTGTTGGGTCAAAATCCACATAAAGGGAGGAAATTATTCCAGTTGGTGATAATTTTCAGTCACATGGAGATGTTGTTTGCAATGAAAATTATTAGTCTAATAAACTTATAGTTTTGCATGGAGTTGATGTTCAGTCTTCTAATTTGAATAATTCTCTATTTGTTGCCAGAAAAGTAGGTTGTATGCAAGGACATACTAAAATATATGTTGCGGGTTTGAATTTAATATTTTCAAACAATGCAACCATCTATACATGTGGCACCAAGGATAGGTTTTCATCTTATGGTTTGTGTGTGGGTTCAATTTGAGGGCTGATCTCTTAGGTTTGGAAAAATCAAGAGTATTATGAAATTATATCTTGGGTCATGCAGACAGATGTTGGTAATCATATGATGGGCAATATTGATGTGAGTCGTCTAATTGCACAAGGGTACAATGAAGAGTGTCTTATTCAATACCAAATCGTGCCCATAAAATCTTTATGTGAAGCCATTCTTATCATTTTGGTCATGATGGTTGCTAGTTGGAAACTAGTTACTTGTAGCCTACTCATTCATCTGACATTATTTCACATAGGCAGCTATTTGTCCCAACCTATTAATGGATTTGCATGACTATTTTAGGGTCTCCTCGCCATGTATATATTAGGAGTTTTTGATGTGCTAGTAGTATAGTTTCCTTTCCTATCACATCTTGTTTTTGGCTTGTTATAGCTCCTTGCACTTTATCACTCTACTACCTAATGGATTTATGCACTAGTCCACGCATTGAGTTTTGGGTTCCTTGCTTCATCCTTAGCAATCCTTGTCCCCAATCAGAGCTAATGTTACCCTCTAAATTTTAAAACATGTGATTTCCCTCCTTTAAATTAGAATGGCTTTCATTCCATGCCTTTAATACATTTTTAGTTGCAGTCCTTGCTAGTTGTGGATGCTAAAATTAGAAAATATTCAAAACAAACAACTATTAACATTATTAGTCAATTGAAAATAATAAAACTCAGGCATCCTTATGAAATATTGGATCATGCTACCTATGCAAATAGAGAAGTAAAATATCAAATATATTAAGTGAAACATAAGAAAGAAATAATCAAAATCTATCCCATAGTGGATGGGTGCTTCTTTGATGTGGAAAGGATCCCTTTCCCAATCCTTGATAAGCTCTTGGATGATGGATGTGGATTCAAATGACTAAGATTGTGGAGAAGATTATGGAGGATTAATAGAATAGAGGATGCCTCTATTTATAAGAAAGTATGATGGAGGATTAAAGATAGGAGGAATGTGGGATCATTCAACATCCAACAGGAAAGTTCCACTTGTCAAGATGTGAATGGTGGAAGATTGAACACATTTTAGTCATTGTGCATGATAAATGCTATTGGGTTCAAATTTGAAATTTTAAAGTTGGATTTTTGGAGGGAGAAGAAAGAGTCTTAAATGCCAAGTGGGAGACATGTAAGAGAAAATATAAGAAGAGTTAAATGCTTTGTTGGAGTACAAGAGACTTGGGAGGGAGAATACAAATTTGGAGAATATTCCTTCTTGATTCTTTTTTGAATAAAAAGAGAAGATTTAATAAATCAATTAATTGATTTATTTGCACAAGTTGCAAAATTTGGAGGATTGGAGTGATTAGGATTAGGATTAATCATGGTTTGATTAATTTAAGTGAAGATTAGGTAATTTTAACTTTTGACTTAGATTTTAAGATTAAAATAAATCAAAATGAGAAGAAAATGATTTTAGATTTAATTAAATAAAGATTTGATTTATTTAATCAAAGAGGATGATGTTAGTGTTAAATCAAATAAAGATGAATTTATTTAATTTAAATGGATGACCTTAGAGATTAATTAAATAAAGTGATTTATTTAATTAAAAGAGAGAAGTTAGGATTTGATTAAATAAAATTGATTTATTTAATCAAAGAGGTATGTGAGGATTAAATTAAATAAAGTTAATTTATTTAATTAAAGGAGGAATCTAATTGAATAAATTGCTTTATTTGATTAACAAAAGAATTTTGATGTTAATTAGTTGGATTTAGATGCATGATGTAAATTTTGCATGTCTACATTTTGCCCCTCTTTGAAGGAACGTACCTCCTATGTTGGTTCAAAGAATAAACTTGCTGAGATCAAAATTAAAAAAAAATCTTATTTTTTTGGATGCCCCAGCGGAAAGAAGTATACTACTACATTGCCTCCTTGAGAATCAAGAAAAAAATTTGATTTGAGGGTCGATCTTGCAACAAAGAGGTTCAATATGGATGTATGGATGGTTATGATGATGGTACAAATGAGATAGTTTTAAGATGCTTAGAATAACCAATCTATATTATCCTAAACAACTTAAAATGATGATGTACTGCATGTGAGATGGATGAGATGGATGATGCCTATATGGTTATGCAATGGATGTTTTATGCAAATGTATGTTTTATGAGATCCTTAGAGTAACATATCTATATTATGCAATGATGAAAATGTAATGCATGTGAATGATATGGAACATGCTGATGGTTTGTGGATGCAGGATGCATGCATTAGTGACGTTGATTAATTGTTAGTGCAAAGAGATGAAAGAATAAATGAGATAATGACAAGAGGATTCAACAAGACAACTTTATTAGAGATGATGATGAGAGATGGATTATTTTCTTATCAGGATTGGAATTTTTAAATGGGTACTTACATTATGTTTGATAACACACATAGGAATGATGCATCAAGGTATAAAGAACTAGGATGGTGTTGCACCTATTGTGATGGAATTTGACTCGAGAATCAGATAGGAGTACTCTTGTTCACACCTAAAATGTGAAACTTTATTCAGAATGTAGTTCAGCTATTTCAAATATCTCATACCAAAACATAGAAAAGAAAGCCTTCGTATGTGGTCAACAAGACACCAAAAACACCCTTCCTACACCCAAACAAAGCATGCATGACTGAGGTTATATTACAGCATCCAACAAGTGCAACAGATAAAAATATAATGATCGTTGCCCCATTCCTATCTCTCTAAATCCTTTTGCTTGGACATCATTGAGAGGTCATTGGAATGAGCGCAATAAGATAAGCCAAAATGCAAAGATAAAGTAAAGAAACAAGCTAATGTTCTTCCATACGACTAGCCAAGACTAAACTATGATGATCCCTAATGTTGATGCCCATTGTAGGAAGGATGCATCCTAGGACATGATGTTATTAGATCATTGATTTGGGACTGTAGACATGCGGAATTAACATTATGCATTCAATCAGGTTCATTCATCAAGTAAACTAGGTTTCACATTAGGTCCATTCATCAATTAATCAAATTCACCTTCATCCATTTATCAGGTAATCTCATTAATTTCCATCTCCTAAGGTCATTAATTTAAAATCAAATAAACATTATCATCAACCCTTTAATGAAATAAATCAAACATTCATCTAATTAAATCATAATGCATATTCCATCCTTTTTTGAATTAAATAAATCAAATATTTAAGTAAAAAAGGTCAAACATCCTAATCATGATCCTAGCTAATTAATCTTGATTAAGTCTAATCTAATGCATGTCACATCCTCTAGATAATCCCACTTGCACAAATAAATCAATTTATTGATTTATTTAAATCAGCATTTTCACTCAACATGGAATATTCCATCAAGTTTGAATTCAAAACCAAGTGGGCATGTACATCCAACAAAGCAATTAATAAACTCTTACATGTCCCCCACTCATCATTTACTCTCAAATTTGAATTTGAAATTTCCCCCTCTTGGGAACATTTCCCAAATCTTGCACATGCATCAACCACTCACATGATGACAAGTGGCCTCTTTTCATCGGACTTTTTTTTAGTCCCACATTGGTCCCTTTTCAACACTCAACATTTGAAAATCTATAAAATAGAGGCATCATTCTTCAAGCAAATCCTCCACAAAAATCTCCACAATCTCATACAAGGTTACTCTCTTCAATGGAGAGCTAATCTTTCCCATCTTATCATCATCTTCATAGCATCTTAACATCAAGCTTAAGCAAGGATTGGGAAAGGGATATTTTCTACAATAGCACCAATCCAATATAAGATAAAGTGTGCATTATGTATCTTTCATGCTTTCAATTTAGTTTGATTTGCTATCATGTGTAGGAAACAGTTTGCATTATTTCATAGGAGTATTTAGCAAATTTGTATGCACTCACCTTCTTTATGGAGCTTAGAATGTTTGCAGATTTGAGAGGTGCACACATATGGCGCTAGAAGGAGGGTTGAGTAAATTAATTTGACATTATCTACTTTACTTGGGCAATGTTTGATTTTTATTTTTTATGTGCCAGTCCATTTTTTCTTTTTAGATCTGTTTTTTATTCTAACCAAGCATTGACTTCCAAAGCCAAAAAAAACTTGAAGTAGAGAAAAATGGTATATGCATTTTATCTCTTCTTGGGCATATTCTCTATTGTCAGCATGTGTTTTCTTTTTTAAGCCTAAAGTCTTTACTTTGTGTTCTCTATTTTCAGCATGCGTATCAAATTTAATCTTTTCTTTCCCATTTTGAATCCATATTTGTTGTAGTATTTCAAAGTATCATCTAATAAAACTTTCTTTGTGCTTTATACTTTAATACATGTCTAAATCTATCTCCAAAGCTCCCATTTGTGCACAGGTAGGGAGGATGCAGAAGAGGCCGAGGAGTTTGTCTTTACACCTGCTGTTGGATTTGGTTAAAAGTTTCTAAAGCCTATACATGTCTAAATTTGTCCCCAAAGCTCCCATTTGTGCACAGATCCCGCTACCATTGGCAGTCCATGAGACTATATTACTTTGAGGCATTCTAGTGAACAGCTAGTGTGCCTTGTCTATGCTTCCACATTTTACATACATAAAGTCTATGCTTCAACCATAAAGTCATGTCTTTGAACTGTGCTTCCACATTTTTCATACATAAAGCCTTGTATGTGCTTCCACATGAATATCTTGCACGCTTTGTCTATGCTTCAACCATAAAGTCATGTCTTTGAAACATTTTTTCAAAGAGCTCACATGCCTTACCTGTACCTCCACGTAACTTGCTTATGCTTCATGGCATTTTCTAAAACCACAGTCCTTTGAAACATCCTGCCAAAGGGTCTGCATGCCTTATCTATCAAAGAGCCGACATTGCTTACTTTACACCTACCAAATGAATTTGCTTGAAAGTTTAAAAGATTTTTTTTAAATCGCTGTCCTTACTATTTTCTATCTTGTAAGGCCATGAAAACTCTATCACTCGTGTTAACTTAATGTCTATCTATAGATTGTTTTTTGGTGGGGTGTGACTTAAGAATTTTATTTGTTTCTTCATCAAATTCTACCTTGTCACTCAATGACTTTAGTTTTTAATTCATCATTTCCCTTCCAAGGTGGCTTGTATTAATGGCATTTAATCATAAGCATTTATGAATTTACTGCTCTGGTTGATGGTTGTCACATGCTTGGAGAGGTTGAGTCTTTGTGGCAGCTTTGTTTATGTCTGTCTTCAATTAATTCATTGTATGATGAAGACATTTTTTCTTATTAAAAAGAAAAAAGAGCTTAGTAGATTTAAAAGGTAAAGATGATGATATCTGACACAAAAAGTCATAATAGCAGTCCACTTAAATGAATCTTGGGTATTAGTTAGTTTGAGCCTCTCTTTTAGACGTAACACTATTTTGTAAGAATGGACTTTAGGCCCAATAAGCATTGTAGAAGCAGGATCAATTGTTTTGAATACTTTCTAAGGATTTAGATAATTGCTATATTTCTCTACAAAAACTTTTTAGGAATTTCTCAATACTGGACTCATCCTTATTCTTTAATTGGACTCATACTGGCCTAGTTTTTAAGATACTACTAGTGAGCATTTACACTGTCTTCCATTGTTGGAGGATAGCTCCATATCACAAGAATCTTTACTAGCTCCAATTTTTCCAGCTTAGTCCACCCATGAGTAGGCTATTCTTTGAAGTTATTTCCCATTATACCAAATTCCTTCTCAATGTGAGTAGTGTGATTAACTAGAAGCCTTAGCCGTCGAGTAAGAATACTGGCCTCAAGCTAAGCAAATTTCTCTCCTGCTCTTAAGGCTATATTTTCAAGATCATTCTCTACATGAAGTTGGTCCTTTGACTTAGAGTTTTGAGTTCCAAATACAGGTGGTTTGAAAGCACTAGCAAATTGTCCCTTAACCACTAGCTTTGGAAAAAAATCACTGTCAATGTAAATATTGCCTTCTAAAGCCCGTGTTAATGCAATCTTGTTCGGGATCACATATCTATTGAAATCAATTTGAATAAGGATTAAATTTTTATTTTTATTTATTTTTGGCTTGCATACTTCAATACACACATGCTACAGGTCTATTCGAGCTTACTAATGATGTCCTAGTACCTTTTGTTGGTTTATGTGAGATCTACTTTTGTTCAATCGATGGTACATTGCAGATCTTGGTATAAATTTGTAGGATTAAAAGGCACAGGTAGTGTGCAACCACTTTGGGAGCATTTAATTAAACCACCACATAGATTGATAATAGGAACGATGTGGCAGAGCTCTCTTTATTTTCTCATAGTTAAAAAATTGTAGATATTCAATGATTGGATGTAGTGCTATGAAATAAGTATTTTACTTTCTTTTTTTTTATTCTGAAAGGTCTTTATTATGCATTTGTTGGATAAAGATATTGAAATCCTTAATTTTTTTTATTAAGATTGTGTTGATCTTTTTATACAACTAAATATTATTAATGCTTCATCTTTCATTAAAATCATTTTATTGTTTGGAATCCATGGTTAAAATGAATTTGATTAATATTTTTTGACTTCCTTTTTTATAGGAAAGTGAAGGAAACGAAGGAAAAATGAGGGTGAAGTGAAGAAGGAAAATGAAAAGAGGAGAAGTGATGAAGATGATGTTTTGAAAGAATAAAGTATTTTTTAACACTTTAGTGTTTAAACACTTTTTATGAAATTGTCATCCTTCCATTCTTAGGACGTTAATTTTCATTTGGGTTTAAAAAGAATACTTCAAATTTTCATTGCAAAGGGTTGAAATTGAAAATTAGACACCTACTAGATTTCAATTTGGGCTAAAATTGAACAAGCAACTTCACACTTGATATTGGTGTTTTGAAATGAATCAAATCATTGCTTTTAAGGACAAAATGAATGTGTGACTTTGTTGTTTTGTAATTATTTACACAAAGTAATATCATCAAAAGAAGTGTGTGCTTCTCTCATGCCTCATGGCGATCTTGAGAATCAAAAGGCTTTTGGTGACATTAATTTACATAAATTATTTCCCATACACACTTTGATTTATGTTTAAAATTTAACATCTTCTACAAGTGTGAGTAGAGCATCATCGCGTATATTCTCTTTCTTTGAGTCGTCAAAGATTGATTAATTTAAGGATCTTGTCTTTGCTTTCTTTTGTTTATCCTAGAGGGCCTTCCTTGGGAAAAAAGTACTCACCCAAGGGAATGACTCAACCGGTAACACTCTAAAGCCAAGAGTATTTCCAACTGGGATATAAATGTGGGTATTGGAGTAAACACCAGTATCACGCAGTTGAGTCCAATGAGATGGATCTGAAAGGGGACTCTCGCCGTATGGGTCAATCTCCATGAACATAAAGTCTGAAATAGAACCCTTGTTTATAGTGGCCTATTGACTCATTCACTGAGTTTATCGAACTGGTGCATTGGAACTTTGATTCCAAGAAGTTACTTGCCATGTCCGATCTTGGTTGAAATATAGAGGTTAAGACTTCATTCTTAACATACCTTTATATTTTTCCTTGGTTGCATGTAAAATCATCTCTTCTACAAAGGGCATGAGGCAAGCCCACCAAGAAAAACGTACCAATTGAGCTAGGATGTCATATTGCTTGTGGCTTTAAAACATAGTGCTTTAATCAAAAACATTAGGAAACCAACATTCAACAAATCATCAAAATTGTAAACCCTTTAGGAGAGGCAAATATCCTTGAAAAAATTCACATGTTATTGCTTGCCCTTGGGATTCATGTCCCTAGAGGCATCTAAACATTTGGATTTCATCTCAATTTGCTTCTACTACAGTCAAATTTAGGTAATTCTTGCCTCAAATTTCCTTGGTTTCCGCATAACACACTTTGCGGGATAAGGGGAAAGTTGAGACATTAGACGTCTAGATTCAAAGTCTAATTAAGGGTGTGTTTGTGGTAAAATGAATCCATTAAGCAAAGATTAAATCAATTGGACCCCACACATGTGCTTGTCATCTTTTGTTCATATGGTTTTCATACAAGCATCAATCTTTTGATTTTGAATTACTTTTAGAGAAAAGCATGTTCTTCACTATCTTGGTCTTGTAAACAAGTCCTTCCTAGGTTCATTTAGGATCAAATTAAACATTTCACCCATCCAAAAAGTTATCAAAATCCATCCCACCAAAAAACTTTAGGTCTTTAGAAACATCATTCTAGACTTGCATAAATCATCAAAATCAAAATCACCTTGTTTAGTTAGGTGTGTGGGAATGCATCCTTTCTCATACATTTAATTAAATCAGTAATCCTTTGAACAAGTTCATCCTAATATAACATCTTACATCTTAGGGTTTACAAAGTTCATTACCCAAATCAAACCAACCAAAGTCAAACCCTAAGTCTAGCATTGATCCAAGGTCCCTAAACATTCAACACTCATATCATTTACACCTTTCATCCTTCATCTCATCATTAGTCCTAAGAACCTTATAGGTCACTTTTACAACAAGGTCAAAACACAAGAGGAACATGGAATACAAACTTGATCCATACATCATGAGTAATCCAAATCAAATGAACTTTCAAAGCCTTACAACACCGATTGATTATCAAAACTCACACTTATACAATCCATACATGGGATCATTACCTTCTACAAATGTCAATGGCACAACAAGTGTGAGTATTCCCAAATCAAATATTGGAACACATTTCCCGATGGTAGATCTAAATCCAAACCTACAAGTTTTCCAATCGAACAATCAATGCATGTGCCTTCAAACGAACAACGAGAATGTACCAAGTATAAGTTTTCAAAACATGAAGCCGGAAAACTTTGGGATAAATATGATTGTGAATCACAAAAATGTTGTTCACAATCCAAACAAGATGTTAACGACTACAAGACAATGTAACACCATGCAAAATCAAAGTTACCTAAATCAAGACAATGTTCAATTTCAACCTATCATGCCAAATCTGAACATCATCCCAAGTCAGAACAATGTCTAAAATCGATTTGTCCATGATCCCATTCAAACACCACAAGTGTACATCCCAAATCTTCTTGAACAAAAGCCAAATCAAGGGAGTCAAAATCAAGATCAAATTTTGCTAGAACAACTTGCTTCACATACCAAACTAATTGAATTATTAAGCCAAGAGATATCTTCTCTCCAAAATCAATACATTCCTCCATTGGTTGAACCATGTCATCATAGCATTGATTTATATCCACAACTGCATCAAGAACAACATCTCCAATGGCAAGAAGTCAGATATCAAGATCAACAACATCAACAATAAATCCAATCACCACATGTCAAAGATCAATCACCACAAGGTCAATTTAATGTGCAAATCTCACAAGGAAACAAGAGAAAATACACACCACTTGGGAGACCAATAGAATCAGTCCTACAACAATTGGTACAAGAAAATCTCATCAAAATCCCCGTTTATGTGAACTATCAAGAACCAGCCATAAAACTGCCAAGGTATAATGAGAAGTGGTCGTGTCCACAAAAGGATATGAAAATCACAGTAAAACCTTTCCTAGGAATTGGACATTCTGATAGGTGACCACTATCTCTGTGTGGATGTTCATTTACTTGTCAAACCAGGGGACGTATACTTTAAAGGGCGTGGAAAAATATATGCACTAGGAACTAGTTTCAGTCAAATCTTAGCAGGAATACATACTGGAAAGAAATTCTATCTAAGCAACAGAAAGGTAATGCAAAGTTCCTTAACTCAACTATGATTTAACAAAAGCAGAAACCATAACAACTATGACTGAAACACAAACTGTGAACTGGCCTTATGCTGCAGGAACAGTCACAAGGATGGAGTCTCTATGCTGCAGGAGCAATATAAGACTGAGTTTGTATGAAAACTTCAAAGATGAAAGCTAACTGAAGATCAACAGAAAAGAACAACTAACTAACTAGCTACAGATACTTACTAAGTGGGCCCCCTTAGCAAGCATCTACTGATTATGCAAATGCTAAACTCAGAACTTCATTGAACTTTATTCATGAAAACAGAATGATATACATTGTTTTGTTGATATGGAGACTAACAACAAACTCTATCTCTGGTCGAACAGACTCTGTCTTTCATTATCATATTGATTCTTACATGATATATGCTACTCTATTTCTATCTTACTCTAACTATCATCTCTCCCCTTCTCCACACGTAGGAGGAGAACTTTATTTAAAAACAGGAGAGCAACTAACTAACTAACCCTATCAAAGAAAGACGTGGAAGTAAAGTATATCCCCGAATCAAGGAACATACTTCATAATGAATTTATGCGTTCAACCTAATTCAGAGAGAATCTAGCACTCCACTCCTTCCAGATTGACTGTCACTAAAATTCTTTCCCATGGTTTCGGTCAAAGAGTCTTCATTAGAGCTTCCTCAAAGTCGTGCAGGAAATGGACTTTACTGCAAGGCCGAGATTGGCTACGCTTGACTCAATCATTCTTCAACAATCTATGAAACAAAAGGTAATAGTTGCAAAAGAAAAGGCGTATGGCACATACATGATATCTATTCATTAATCACACATTTTAAATCTACTTCATCATTCAAAAACTATATACGATATAAAAGTCATTTTAGGTAGTCAATAGGGCAATAAATGCAATCAAATCAACACAATGAGCTGCAGGAATATAAAAGTATCTTGCTACAGGATATCCCAATAAAAGTTTTCAACAAAGTTTAAACAGCCATGAAATAACAAAAGTAAAGGCATTTAAAAGTTTATCATAACATCCAAACTATGAGCATATTTTAAGCTCATCACTGCCCCCTACTTTGCCTAATGCTCGTCCTCTAGCATTAACTTTCCTGGTGGTTTCTCTGAAGTCAGTGGCTGCTGCGTGACTTTGAAATGGAGTTCCAAACCTGTAATAAAATCCTTTGAAATCCCGACACCTTTCATATCTTCAGTCTTCTAAATCATCATGAAGATTGGTAGCCTGATAAGGATAAAGGGGCCACATTAACACAGGAGGTTTGAATGTTAATGGCAACCATAGTTCAAATCTCGTTTGAAGTCCCAACTGTATATATCTACTTGATCGTTTAAGAGCTACTGTGAAATTTAGGGGTCTGTGTGGTTCAAATTTTCTTAGACCAATAGTTAATCTTTCCCATCTTTTCTCACCTCTGGTATATGCTAGTCTCCAAAATGAATATTGTTGTGCCTGAAATTCATCATATACCTATTTCCTGATATCAAATATTTTCTCTCTGGCTAGAACATTATTAATGTCATATGTTAGAGCAAACCAATCTTTCAACATTGCATGGGGGTTTGAACTTTGAGAGTGTAATGGAACAAGCTCTATTTTCTTAGCTTCCTCATATGTTTCCCACTGCCTGCCATAATTTGCCTCATTTGCTACCCATGACATGAATGCTCTTAGATGAATGTCACCAATATATAGCAGAGGATTCCATTCTGTTTCAAATGGTATTAAAAAGCCATGCAAATAGAATTCACATAGAGAATTCCTTAACCAGTTAGGGGCTGCTTGGTATGCTTCATAAAATTCTTTGGCAGTATGAATTATAGGATCTTGGTTTCTGGAAATTCTCATCAATTGAAACCATAAAAATTGTTCTTTAAGGCACAAAGCATAAACTCTGGGTGGTGGTCTACATTCCATAATCTGACCAGTTACTTTTAACATTTCATCCATTTTTGCTTTCAACTCAGCAATTTCCTGCTTCTGACTTTCAATTTTCTTTATTTAATTTCCTCTTTTCTACTTCCCATAGACTTTGTTGCATGTCAGTCTAGGCTATATGTCAGAAAGTCAGGGTTTGCAATGTAACTATTTTCCAATTAGCTTTAACATATTCCAGAAACTCAATTAAAAACATCCTCTTACACACAACAATGGCTTTACAGGTTGCAAGGTGAAATACAATTTCACTAGGCACATTCAATTGTTCAATCTATTTTTTCTCTTGCTGCAAGATAAATTCTTCTTGTTTCTATAGTGGAGAAGTCTGTGCTTCCTCCAAAAATTGCATAGTAGCAATAGCCAAATCATCAATATTTGGTAACCCTTGCTCATTATGTCCTATTTCTCTTGTCTCAACTTGTTCCTCTTCAGGAACGAATGAAATATGAGAAACATCCTAGGATACATTCTGAGAAACATTAAATTGAAACTCAACAGACCCTTCTGAAATCACAATAACCTCTGGTTGCGGTGAAGCAGGGGAGGTCTTAGATTGTTTCCTTGTGGAAACCCTTCTTGGCACTGATGTAGCTGTAGGTGTTCTGGTAGCTTTCCTCTTTCTCGTTTATTCAGAGGGCTCTGCCCTACCAGAGGATGATAGTGAACTAGTAATAGCAACAGGTGTTGCTATAGGAGAAACAACTATAGGGGAAGGTGTTGTAGGAGAGGAGCATTGCCTTTTCTGAGAACGAGGGTCAGATTTTGAGGACCCTTCTACCTTTGTTTTTCCTTTCTCCCTCCTAGTGGTAGACCTAGTTTGTACCCTAGAAGAGGATTCAGGTGTAAAAGTTGCAGGACCAGGTGCTATAGGAGTAGATGACCCTTGCCCTGTTCTACTGGTAGATGCAATTTCTTTCTTCTTTCTTTGAGGCCGTGGGGTAAGTACCCTAGGGGGTTGTGTAATTTGAAAACTCTTTTGGGCAACAAATTATTGCCAGGAGAGAGATGAGACATCCCTTAAAGAGCGCTCAAACAATAATTTAATAAGGCCATGATGAGCGACAGAATTGTCTTTCCCCTATTGAGTTCCATGCGCACTTTGTTCTAAAAATTTTAACAAAAAATTTGGAACATTTACAACTAACCCATGCCTCATATGGCTTAATAATTTAAAATGATGAGAATGCAGGTAGGAGAAACGGCCTTCACAGGTTAAATACCTGATTATATAAGTGGCATACTCTGAATAAGGAGGAGGCAATGATACGCACTTGCATCCCTGCTTGGAGACTTCCAAAGGTCCATCAATAGGCATTGAAAACTCAACCCTTGTAGCTGTAGCATCTGAAGAAAAGTTTTCTCCAATGGCTAGAAGCCCGGTTACTTCAACAATTTTTTCCTCAGTTGCAACAACCGTTAGACCTCATACAGTGGCTTCTCCTTCAGAAAGGGTTCTCAAAAATTCTCCAGCAGCCTCCTCATCAAAATCATTTAAGCTCAAGAAATAATTTAACCTTACATAGAGGCTGAACGCGTGGAATGTTTGCAGATTTTGCAATAACAATTCATGAGCTACAGGCTCATGCCGCACCAACTGACCACCCATATTTGCATTTTTTCTTGACTGAACTCAATTTCTTGCTGAAGATTCAAATTCTCTGTTTCCCTTTTTGCTCTGGTTTTTCTTCTGTCATGCCGTCACATTTCTTTCTTTTTTCTAAAAATGAACTTTTTGAACAAGTAGTCTTAATCATAGTTTACAAGAAAAACATTCAATAAAGGAGGACATGCGATCATATTTGGAAAGTACTAGAAAAGTATTAAAGAAATGTTTTAAAAGATGGATTACCCCACCCCCTACTGAAAGTATGACATGTGTCCTCACATGTACTAAAGAATAGGTGGAGATTCAGGTAATAATGACCGGTACATGCATAACAGTAAATGAATAGAATGAAATAAATCAAATATGCGATAAGAAAAGATATGGCCTACCTTTGATAATTGCACGTACGTGTGAAGAAAGATGACGGTGTCGCATGAATTGACAAGTGGGAAAGATATCTTAATTAAGGTTGATGCGGACAGATGAAGTGGATGGGTGACATGGGCAGATGAGTTGAATGGATGGAATGGATGGATGGGATGGAAGATAAAGAAGTGAGATGGGGGCAATAAATGAAAATGGAGAAAAAGGGGTTTTCCTTTTTAAAAAGAAAACCTTTATTATGAGCATGCGTTTTCAAAATTACAGTGAAGCTGGAGGAGAAAGGCTAAAGCCTTCAGCTGCAGGAAGAGTAGTGGGAGGAACTTGAATGAACTACTGCATGAATTCTTCCTTGGAGACTAGTTTGTGGTACAATCAGAGTTGGTGGCCATTCACTAGCAATTTAAAGCGGACTGGATCTATTGTTACTAGTTGTACAGCTCCATTGTCGAACACATTTTCAACTTCATAGGGGCCAAGCCAGCGTATTGTGAGCTTACCCTGGTTTTCTTGATATTTGGAATCATATAACAGAGCCCAATCTCTAACAGAAATTTTTTTGGTTTTGATGTGCTGATCATGCCATTTCTTCCTTTGCTGTTGGATTGCTTTTGTATGCTGCACGACAGCTTTTCTCCTTTCGTCCAAAGCATTTAGCTATAGGAGACGGTCCTTCTATGCTTTAGATATATCTATATTGAGTTCAAGGGCTATCCTAAAAGTTTTGTGCTCAAATTCTATAGGTAACATAGCCATTTTCCCATAAAGTAGCTCAAAAGGTGTAAATCTAGTTGTTGTCTTCCATGTAGTTTTGTAAGCCCAAACTGCTTCAAGAAGTCTATTACTCCAGTCTTTCTTATGGATTTGCATTGTCTTTGTGAGGATCGCCTCAATTTCTTTGTTTGTTATCTCCGCCTGACCATTGGCTTGAGGACGATAGGGGCTGGACTTCCTATGTTTGATTTTATAGTCATTCATTAGGGCAGTGATCATATTCGACGTAAACTGAGCTCGTTGATCAGTTACAAGCTCTCTAGGAACTCCAAATCTTGTGAAGATTTGTTCATATAGAAATTCAACAACTTTTTTATCTTGGGCATAGTCATAGCTTTTACCTCAACCCATTTTGTGACAGTCCGTGCAAACCAAAATGTATGACTTGCCATTGGATGGTGGATCAATTGTTCACACAAAATCCATCCCCCATTTATCAAAAGGGGTGACTATGACTGCGGATATAGTGGAATTTCATCTGATTTAGTTGGTCTTCCCATACGCTAGCATCTGTCACATTTCCTTGTATAGGCCACAACATCCTTATGTAATGTTGGCCAATAGTATCCTATTGTAAGAATCTTTATTGTTGTTTTTTTTGCTGCAAAATGTCCCCCACATGGTTCATCATTGAAAGCATGCAAGATATCATAAGTCTCATCTTCTCTTACACATCTTCGCATTACTTGATCGGGTCTAGTATAAAACAGACAATTTGCAATCCATGAAAAATTAAAACTTTTCTCTGTTAACAACTTCTTTTCTTTAGGGGAAAAGTGAACTGGTATTATGTTTGCTGCTAGATAATTAGCAATGTATACATACCATGGTGTATATGTAGCAATAGAAAACAAGTGTTCATCCGGGAACCTATCATCAATGACCTCATGTTCAACAGGTATAGTTAATTGCAGTCTTGATAAAAAGTCAGCTACAACATTAACTCTTCCTAGTTTGTCAATGATTGTAATGTCAAATTCTTGTAACAACAGGAGCCATCGTGCCAATCTACCAGAAATAGTAGGTTTGTTCATCAGATACTTGATTGTTGCAGTGTCAGTATGAACGAATATCTGATAACATGTGACATAATGCCTAAATTTATTCAAAGCATACATGACTGCAAACAATTCCTTTTCTGTGACAGTATAGTTGAGCTTAGGACCTTGAAGGTTCTTGCTGATGAAGTAAATAGCATGCTCAATTGAATTGTATTTTTGACTCAGAACTACTCCTATGCCAAAATCAGAAGCATCAGCATGTATGTGGAAAGGCAAGTTCCATTTTGGACCTTGAAGAATAGGGGCTTTAGTAAGCAAGTCCTTTAGTTGCAGGAAAAATTTTTCACAGGTTTCTATCCACTCGAATTGAGAATCCTTTGTTAATAGGGCATAAAGTGGGCTGGAAATTTTATTGAAGTCTTTTACAAACCTTCTATAATTCCCTGCATGGCCAAGGAAACTTCTAACATCTTTCTATTTTGCAGGAGTTTGTAAATTCTGAATTACTTCAATTTTAGTAGGGTCGACCTAAATTCCATTCTTTGAAACATGATGACCTAGAACAATACCTTCTTCCATCATTAGAAAACACTTCTCACTGTTTAGAGACAAATTTTGCTCTCTACACTTTTTTAATACTTTTTCTAAATTCACCAGTGCTTCTTCAAATATGACTCCATAGGTAGTGAAATCATCCATATAAATCTCCATACATTCATGAGACATATCAGCAAAGATACTAATTACTGCTCTCTGAAATGTTGCTGGCACATTGCATAGACCAAAAGGCAAGACCGAATAAGAAAATTTTCCCCATGGACAGGTAAAAGTGGTCTTGTCTTGATCTTCAAGGGCAATTTTTATCTGATTGTACCCACTGTAACCATCTAAAAAGGAAAAATATTTTTTTGCCAGACAGTGAGTCTAGTACTTGGTCTACAAAAGGTAGTGGAAAGTGATCTTTTTTACTGGCATTTTTCAATTCTCTGTAATCTACACATACTCTCCATTTTCCACCTTTCTTGGGGACAATGACTAGTGGAGAAACCCATTGACTGTCAGAGATTGGATAAATAAAACCAGCATCAAGCAACTTTTGAAGCTCACTTTTAACTATTTCTCTAAGTGTTGGGTTGACTATTCTTTGAGGTTGCCTAATTGGTGAACAATCTTCTTTGATATATATCTTATGAGTACAAACTTGAGGATCTATTCCTTGCATGTCCCCATATTCCCATGCAAAAGCTTTATGCTGTTCTTGTAGCATTTTTAATAAGTCAACCTCTTGAGGTTGTGACAATTTGCTATTGATATTCAAACAATGACCTGGAGACAATTCTATCTGCTTAGTTAGACTACTCATAGAATCCACAGGTGATGTTTGTACTTCTTGTGGAAGCAAATTATGAAAAATTGCTGGAAGTTTAGGTAGTGAATTCTCAAAATTTAGTTGCTGCAGGAAACATTGTAAATGAGTACCATTTGGATCAGATGAACTACCCGTATCAGAGTTGTATTATAGAATTTGAAATAGAAAGTCATCCTCACTCCGAAGTTGTGATAATGGGTCATTTTGAATCATCATTAATTGAGCCAAAGAATTGGCTTCTTTAGCTTCTTCCCCCACATCTAGCCAAACAGGCTGGGACAAATCTGCTTGAGGTCTAGCAGGTGGATACAAAGCCAATTTCTTTGTGGACTGTCCATCAGAAATGGTCATATCTCCAGAATGACATCCTATAAAAGCATCAGCAGTTGCTAACCATGGTCTACCAAGGATAACTGGATACCCTCCTAAAGTTGCCTTAACTGATAATATTGTGAAATCAGCAGGGTACTCCCAAGATTCAAGAGTGACAATTACATCTTCTATTATCCCATCAAGTTTAACTGTGGAGCTATCTGCAAGCTGCAGAACTGTGGGTGTAGACCTAATGTTTGAAATGTTCAGGGAGTCCATAGTATGCTTTGTTATGACATTAATGGCAGCACCTAAATCAATCAAAACATTTTTTACAACTTGGCCATTTATATGTATCTGCACTACAGGACTTCCAAGGTCAATATACTTTGGAATAACTACATTTTCCAACATTATATCAGCCAATTTCCCTAAGACATGAATTGTTTGAGGATCCTTTTTCTTTCATCCAGGCTTCTTCAAATAGGCCTCTTTAATAGCTTTTCCAAAAATGGGAATATCTTTAATAGCCTAAAATAAAGGGATTTGAATCTACACATTCTTGAACTAATCCAGAATTTCAAAAGTGGGTTCTTCCATGGATTTAGATGTAGTACTTTGCAACCTTTGAGGAAAAGGTGGATTGTCTTGATTTTGCAAAACAGGCTCCTTAGAAACTGTATCAGTTATGGGCATGTGCTCAGTAGGAACAATAGGTGCAGTGGATTCTTCAAGGGATGAATCTGGTATTTCAGTAATCGGAGGTGGTTTTGGAGCAGGTAAAGTGGTTCCAGACCTTAAATGGATGTCATTAGTTACGTTTAAGGCATAATCTTGATATTGGTTGGCTTCAGCAAGATACGTAGGCTACTGTGGCTGCTGCTGTTGCTTATTATTGGAATTTGGCAGTGGCTAGGTAGGCAGAGGCATTTGTTTTGGAGGTCCAATATTTGTGGCAGTTGCTGCAGGAAACATTGTCGCCAAAAATGGTCGCAACAGGAGAGCAACTAACTAACCCTATCAAAGAAAGACGTGGAAGTAAAGTATATCGCCGAATCAAGGAATAGACTTCATAATGAATTTATGTGTTCAACCCAATTTGGAGAGAATCTAGCACTCCACTCTTTCCAGATTGACTGTCATTAAAATTCTTTCCCATGGTTTTAGTCAAAGAGTCTTCATCAGAGCTTCCTCGAAGTTGTGCAGGAAATGGACTTTATTGCAAGGCTGAGATCAATTGCGCTTGACTGGATCATTCTTCAACAATCTGTGAAACAAAAGGTAACAAATGTGAAAGAAAAGGCGTATAGCACATACACGATATCTATTAATTAATCACACATTTTAAATCTACTTCATCATTCAAAAACTATATATGATATACCAGTCATTTTAGGGAGTCAACAAGGCAATAAATGCAATCAAATCAACACAATGAGCTACAGGAATATAAAAATATCTTGCTATAGGATATCCCAATAAAATGTTTCAACAAAGTTTAAATAGCCATGAAATAACAAAAGTAAAGGCATTTAAAAGTTTATCATAACATCCAAACTATGAGCATATTTTAAGCTCATCAAGAAGCACCTATGTGATTATCATAGAATAAAGGAACACAAAACATCAGATTGTGTTCAACTCAAGAAACTCATCCAAGACCTGATTGATTAGAAGATAATCACTATTGATGGAAATGATAACATTGGCAATCTCTCCACTATGACTATTGAGAACAAGGAGAAAGATCAATCCATCACTGAGCACCTTGAATTTGTGTCTACTTCGTCTGAAGATCAAATCAACATACATCAAAAGTCACTTTTCAATCATGATCAAAATCCATCAACAATACCCAACAATGATCCAATTCAAGAAATGTCAACATCATTTGACCCTATAGTTGAAGACATTAGAAATCTCTCTACCACAATTGTTGAAAACAATGTTCAAAATCTATCCATCAATAAAGATTTTTTCACCTCATCTAATGATGCATCAACTACTGATCATGTTGAAAATGTCCCTACATTACCTAATGAGCTAGAGGGAATATCTCAAGAATTTATTCTAAAGCATGATCAATGTCTTTCACCAAAGTCTAGAAATGGTCCTTTCGAAGACATATTAACATCCTTCGACCTCATAATTTCTGATATTGAAGGAATCTTCAACTCGAAATCTAATCCAAGTCCACTCAAAGATCAAGAAGATATTAATCCACTTCCCATGCCTAATGAAGATATACAAGAACCATTTGTAAGAAATCCATCCTTTGAAACTAATCTGTGTCAAGAACATGATCCAAAGCATCTTGAAAGCAACCTCTAAATCATTCAAGATCAAGAATTTGTATCTTCAAGATACTACAATAATCTAAAGGGCACTCTCCTATCTATGCAAGATGATCATATCCATGTAGCAAATGCTCCTCCATCTACCCATGAGATGCTTTATGCAGATGAACACATAGATGATCTTCATTCAGAACAAGATTCCTTTACTCCTGATAGTGTTACACAAAAATAGCAAGTTTTTAATTTCTACAACCAAACAGAGTTGTCAACATCAAGATCAAATATATCCAAATTCCAAACTAAGGACATCCTGAACAAAGATATCAAACATTATCCACTCAAGGAAGCAAGTCAGACAGAACAATATAACCTAGAGTTAGCAGAGTGAAAAATCGAAACAATGCCATCTACAATGGTCATTTTTTAGAGCATGTTTACTGAAAAAGACATCTCAAAACAAGAAGAATCAAAGAACAAAGGTACTACTTCCACAATACTGGGGGAAACTTCATCTCAAGCAAAGGTCAACATAGGGAGCATGAAAAGTCCTTATGATGAAACTAGTGTCAATACTACAACTAGCCACATTATGAATCATCATCCACCCATCACCCCATCCACTAATTGGGACCAACATCAAAAGAAAGAATTGAATCAAAGTACGAAGAATGTTATCAAAGAAAAAGAATCAGAAAAGTATAATGGACAAATCAAATACGCATGGATACCAAAACATACAAAGAAAGATTATCCCTATCAAACTCCATCAGTCAAAGAAACTATGGGGAAAAAAAAATGGGAAAAGTATCCATCAAAGATGTCCACAAAATGAAAATAAGGCTTTTCAAGTGACAGACAAAGTGTATCAATCAGTTAGTCCTAATTCCACGCACACTTTTGTGTCCACCCATCATTGCTCATCTTCCCAAGTTTTGAGAGTCAAATGTTCCAAACTATCAACTAATCCATATATTATCCCTCAAAACACTCCATCCATGCCTTCACACATGATATCCAATTCTCAAATTGACCATGTATTGGAAATGACCCCTCATCATAAAGATTCTAAAGGAACTCTATCGTGATGTACGCACAGAGACAGAGTTAACTCTGGTAGCAACGAAGCAGATCAGGAATCTCAAAATTTGTATTCAAGTGCACATATCTTAGCAAAACAATTTCTTCACGCAAGCTACCAATGGCACATTATGACAGAGGAATCTACATCGACACCACTAGGTGGGTTAGCATGAATCTTTTAGGAAAAAATCAAAAAAAGGATTGAAAATAGTAAAGAAAAAAAAATCATCCTCTAGTGAAAACCACTACGGTGGCACTTTGGGCAAGACTATGATGAAAACTTGGAAAATAGGCATCATGAGTAGAATCGATCATCTACGTGCGCCAGTTTAGGTGAAAGCATCTCGTCCAATCCATAATAAATCTAGCATTCCATCTATCTCAGCCATAATAAATCCATTTATCCATGGACCATTTATCCAATCCATTTTCATCCATATACATCCATCATCCGAGTTATCTTAATCTTGATGAAAGTTTGGGGCACATTTTACACTTGCTTATGGTAAAAATCTTGACATGGCTTGTTTTCATTGATCCTATCCTACGTAGCATTATCTAAGCTATGAAGCATTATCCAATGAAGCATTCCTTCATTCAAACACTGTATCTTATCGCAAGATAATCCGTGGTATCCTCTGCATTCTTACCATATCCATCCATCTATACATACACCTATCCAAGCATCCATCCATCACATTCCATACATTGCTAGACATTGGGGGCAGATATTTACATCTTGCTTCGGGAATAAATCTTGATCTATATCCTCCAAATTATGTGGTGATCCGAACATTGGAAAATGTGAAATCAAATTGGTCCACCACTTGTGAGAAAAAATCCAAATCACTAGCCCATGGAATATTTTGACGAACAAACATCCATATCAATCTTCATCATTCATTGAACATCAATCTGAACAATCAATATCAATCACATCTAATTTTCACTTCAAACATCACATTAAATCATTCAAACAACTTTTGTTCCAAATCAAGCTTTTTCAATCCTGATCAATCGAATCCAATCAATCCACAATCTTGGGATACCCTTCCCAATCATTGTGTTGATTAACACTATCCTTGCATTGTTGTGCATTGTCAACAATGTTATCATCATCAATCAATCCATCGATTTGATCAGTCAACCTTAGCTTGGTTTTTAGCAAAATCTGAAATAGAGCACTGATATCGTCACACATTTCCATATCCTAATCATCAAAATCATTCAAAAAATCAAAAAACATCCAAATCACACAAAAATCCAAAAACATATCAAAATCCAAAAACACTAAAAAAGTCAGAAAAACATCAAAAACATGGAATCCGAACTACGTCATCTGTGAGCTTAAACGTAGGCAAGGATAAATCTTTGATCAGCCCCCGAGACATTAAAACCCCAAAAAATTCAAAAAAATAAAAAATAAAAACATTTGTAAAAATATCAAAAACACCAAAAACAGCCTCAAACATTTCAAAACATAAAAAATTCCAAATATTTGAAAAAATCCATCTGTTGCATCTCGCTTGCACCGTAATAACATCATCCATAATAAACTAATTGTCACCTTCATCCTTTGGCAACGCAAATATAAATTATCATAGTAGGAAACAAAAGCAAGCTTCAATTGTAAAATCAAAATCGAAACAACCAACACTTAAAACAAAATCAAACTCTTGATCATTTTCAAACATGTCAGTCAACTTTATATCAACAGCCTATCAATCAACTTATCAAAGCCATCATCATCCTATACAATGCATGTCCTAGGATGTATCATTCCAACAATGGGCATCATTTTGGATGTCACTTTGGATTCTTGTCCTATCAAAACAAATCCCTTTGGCTAGAGATATGAAGAACATAGGCTTGTTTGTGTACTTAATCTTTTCATTTAATTTATCTTATTGCACTCATTCCAAGGACCTCTCAATGATATCCGAACAAAGGATTTAGAGAGATAGAATGGGGTAATGATCATTATCTTTTGTTTGTTGTGCTTGTTGGACATTCTTGTAAAATAACTTGGTGAATACTTGCTTTGTTAGGTACATCCTAGCAAGGTTTTTGTATGTCAAGTGTGAACAAGAATACTCCTATCTTTTTTTTATTCAAAGTCCATCGCACTAGGTACAATGCCATCTTGGTTCTTTATACCTTGATGCATCGTATCTACATGTGTAATCAAACATAAGGTAAGTAGCTATTTTAAAATCCCAATCCTTGATAAGCAAATCATCCATCTATCATCATCATCTATCATCATCATCATTTTTAATAAAGTCTCATCAAATCATGGACTTATGGGATCCTCTTGTCATCATCTCATTTCTGCACTAACATCATCATCATCAATGCATCCATCATGCATCCATCGTGCATTGATCTTGCATCCACAAACCATCAGTATTCTGCATATCATCTCACATGCATTGCATTTGTATCATCATCATAATATAGATCTATTAGTCTAAGCATCTCATAAAACATCCATTGCATAATCACAGCATATCACATCATATCATAATTTAAGTTGTTTAAGATAATATAGATTTGTTATTCTAAGCATCTTAAAATCATCTCATTTGCATCATTATCCATAATCAATCCATTTGGAACCTCTTTATCGTGAGATCGACCCTCAAATCGAATCTTTTTGCTCGAACTCTCGAGGGGGCAATGTACTAGTGTACTTCTTTCCACTGGGGCAATCGAAAAAATCATATTTTTTTTGAATTTTGACTGCGGCAATTTTATTCTTTGAACCAATGCAACAAGTACATTGCTTCAAAGAGGGGAAAAATGTAGACATCCAAAATTAACATTATGCATTCAATCGGGTTCATTCATCAAGTAAACTAGGTTTCACATTAGGTCCATTCATTAGGTAATCTCATTAATCTCCATCTCCTAAGGTCATTAATTTAAAATCAAATAAACATTATCATCAACCTTTTAATGAAATAAATCAAACATTCATCTAATTCAATCATAATGCATATTCCATCCTTTTTTGAATTAAATAAATCAAATATTTAAGTAAAAAAGGTCAAACATCCTAATCATGATCCTAGCTAATTAATCCTGATTAAATCTAATCTAATGCATGTCACATCCTCTAGATAATCCCACTTGCACAAATAAATCAATTTATTGATTTATTTAAATCAGCATTTTCACTCAACATGGAATATTCCATCAAGTTTGAATTCAAAACCAAGTGGGCATGTACATCCAACAAAGAAATTAATAAACTCTTACATGTCCCCCACTCATCATTTACTCTCAAATTTGAATTTGAAATTTCCCCCTCTTGGGCACATTTCCCAAATCTTGCACATGCATCAACCACTCACATGATGACAAGTGGGCTCTTTTCATTGGCCTATTTCTTAGTCCCACATTGGTCCCTTTTCAACACTCAACATTTGAAAATCTATAAAACAGAGGCATCATTCTTCAAGCAAATCCTCCACAATCTCATACAAGGTTAATCTCTTCAATGGAGAGATAATCTTGCCTATCTTATCATCTTCATAGCATCTTAACATCAAGTTTAAGAAGGATTGGGAAAGGGCTATTTTCTACAATAGCACCAATCCAATATGAGATAAAGTGTTCATTATGTATCTTTCATGCTTTCAATTTAGTTTGATTTGCTATCATGTGTAGGAAACATTTTGCATTATTTCATAGGAGTATTTAGCAAATTTGTATGCACTCACCTTCTTTATGGAGCTTAGAATGTTTGCAGATTTGAGAAGTTCTCATAGGGACTAACTTGATAATAGGCTATTGATACAAAGAGTTGACCAACTTGTTTACGTACTAACCTAGACTTGAGACCTTGAAACTTGAGTTTTCACTTTTGAACTGTTAGACTTGTTTCCGACTATTTCATTAAAGGTTGACGATGACTATTGATTTATTATGAGTGATTTTTATTGTAGGTGAAAGTGAGATGAGAATGGGTGGATTTTTTCAAATATTTGGATGATTTTGATGTTTTTGACATGTTTTGAGGTTGTTTTTGATATTTTTGAGATTTTACAAATGTTTTGATTTTCAAATTTTCCAATTTTTTTTGTGTTTTCTTAGAGTTTATGAATCTTTTTAGATTTTGTGTCTCGGGGGCTGATCAAAGATTATCCTTTCCTATGTTTAAGCTAAGAGACGATGTAGTTTGGATACCATGTTTTTTACGTTTTCTATTTTTTTATGAATGTTTTTGGATTTTGTGTTTTGATATGCTTTTTGATTTTTTGCATGATTTTAATATTTTGGATAGGGATGTTTCTAATGCTATCAATGCTCTATTTTGGGATTTTTTCAGAAACCAAGCTAAGGTTGATTGATTGGATTGATGGATTGATGATGATAACATTGTTGAGGATACACAACAATGCAAGGATAGTGTTAAGCAACAAAATGATTAAGATGGATATCCCAAGATGACAAGGGATTGATTAGATTTGATTGATTAAGATTGACGATGATAACATTGTTGAGGATACACAACAATGCAAGGATAGTGTTAAGCAACACAAGGATTGGGATGGATATCTTGAGATGATGATGGATTGATTTTGATTTGATTGATTAGGATTTTTGAAGCTTGATTTTGGAAAAAAGTTTGTTTGAATGATGGTGTGATGATGAAGTGAAAATTAGATGCAACTAATTTTGATTGTTTGGATTGATGTTCGATGAAAGATAAAGCTTGATAAGTAACATCTCGTCAAAATATGCCATGGGCTAGTGATGTGGATTTTGAAATACAAATACTTGACCAATTAGATTTAACATTTTCCAATGTTCAGATCACCACATAAGTTGGAGGATATATGCCAAGATTTATTCCCGAAGCAAGATGTAAATATCTTCCCCCAGTGTCTAGAAATATATGGAATGCCATGGATGGATACCTTGATAGGTGTGTGGATGGATGGATATTGTAAGAACGCAAAGGATGCTAGGGACTATATTGTGGTAAGATAAGGTGTTCAAACAAAGGAATGCTTTATTGGATAATGCTTTATGGTTGAGATAATGTTGCATAGGATAGAATCAATGAAAATGACCCATGTCAAGATGTTTACCATAAGCAAGTGCAAAGTGTGCACCAAACATTGTCAAGATCAAGATAATGTGGAAGATGGATGCAGATGGATGAAAATAGATTGGATAAATGGTTCAAGGATGAAATGGATTTATTATGGATAAGATGGATGGAATTCTACATTTATTATGTATGGGATGAGATGCTTTCATTTGAATTAGTGTACACAAATACTCAATTCTACACATGACACATGTTTGCTAGGTTTTCATCATGGTACCTATCCGAAGTGCTACCGCAATGGTTTTCACTAGAGGATGATTTTTATCTTTAATTTTTTTCAATCCTTTTTAATTGATTTTTTTGGATTTTCATATTTTTTGATATTTTTTGGTTGTTTGAAAGATTTTAAGCTCATGTTGAACCACCTAGTGGTTTTAATGTAGATGCTTTTTCCATGATGTGACATTGATATCCTACCTAAAGAAGTTATTTTTCCAAGATACATGCACTTTAATGCAACTTTTGAGATTCCTAATTTTCTTTGTTGATATCAAAGTTAACTCTATTTTTTTGCACACATCATGATAGAGTGCCTTTTGAATCCTTATAATGAAGTGTGGTTTCCAATACATGGTCAATTTGAGGATTGGATATCATGCGTGGAGGCATGGATGGAGTGTGTTTAGGAATAAAATATGGATTTGTTGACAACTTGGAAACCTTTACTCTCCAAACTTGGGAAGATGAGCAATGATGGGTGGATACAAAAGTGTGCATGGAATTATGACCAACCGCTTAATATACTTTGTACATTGCTTGAGAAGATTTTTTTAATTTTGTGGAAATCTTTGGTGGATACTTTTCCCTTATTTATTTTTCACCATAGTTTCTTTGACTCTTGGAGTTTGATAGGGATAATATTTCTTTGTATTTTTTGGTATCCATGTGTACTTGATTTGTCCTATGTGCTTTATAGCTTCTTTTCCTTTGATAATGTTCTTTGTTCTTTGATTCAAACCTTTCTTTTGATGTTGGTCTCAATTTGTGGATGGGGTGATGGGTGGATGAAGATTCATGGTGTGGCTGGTTGTAGTATTGGCATTAGTTTCATCATAAGGACTCTTCGTGCCCCCTATGTTGATGTTTGCTTAAGATGAAGTTGCCACTGGTATGGTGGTAGTAGCATCTTTGTTCTTTAATTTTGTTCATTTTGAGATGTCTTGTTCAGAATGCATTCTCTAATAAATGACCACTATAGATGACATTATTTCACTTTGCTGCTCTATTGACTCTGGAATATCTTGTTTTTCTAACCTATTTCCTTGAGTGGATAATGCTAGATATATTCACACATGATGTCCTTAGTTTGAATTTGGATATATTTGTTCCTAATGTTGACAATTCAATTTGACTATAGGAATTAAAAACCTATTCTTCTTGTGTAATAATGTCAGGAGTAAGGGAATACTATTCTAAATGAAGATCATCTCATGGGTAGATGGAGGAGTATGTTTTATGTGGATGTGATCATCATTTGTGTCATCTTACATAGATAGGAGAGTGTCCATTAGATCATTGCAGTATCTTGGAGATACAAATTCTTGATCTTGAATGATTTTGGAGTTGCTTTTGACATGCTTTAGATCAAGTTCTTGACATGGGTCAGTTTCAAAGGATGGATTTCTTATAAAGGTTTCTTGGATATCTTCATTAGGAATGGGAAGTGGCTCAATATCCTCTTGCACTTTCAGTGAATTTGGATCAAATGTTGAGTTGAGGATTTCTTCAATGTCTACAACCATGAGGTCAAAGGATGTCAATATGTCTTGGAAAGGACCATTGCTAGACTCTGGTGAAAGATGTTGATCATGCTTTGGAATAAATTCTTGAGATATGTTCAATAACTCATTAGGTGATGTAGAGATATTTTCAATATGATAATTGGTTGATGGATCATAGATTATGTCAATGGGATAAAATAATTGTAACACTCCTTGAAATAGATCACTAAAAAATGGCTCTTGATGTATGGTGAGTTGATTATTAGATGGGGTAGAAACATCTTTAAGGTCCTCATTAATGGAGAGATCTTGAACATTATTTTCAACAATTATGGCAGAGACATTTTCAATGTCTTCAACCATAGGGTCAAGTGATCTTATAATTTCTTGAATTGGATCATTGTTAGGTATTGTTGGTGGATTTTGATCATGATTGAAAAGTGACTCTTGATATATATTGATTTGATCTTTGGATGAGGTAGAAACATCTTCAATGTGTTCATTGATGGATAGATCTTGATCATTTTTTTCAACAATTGTGGTGGGGAGATTAGCAATGCTATCACTAGTGGTTGAATCTTCATCGTTGTCCCCAATAGTTATTATTTTTTGATCAATTAAGTCATGGATGATATTTTTTAGTCTAATACAATCTGATGTTGTTTTTCCCTTTATTTGGTGAAAATCACAAAGATGATTCTCATTGTACCATGTTGGTTTCACTATGGGCTCTTGATAGCTATCATAGAGGGGGATTTTAATGAGATTTTCTTGTACCAACTGTTGCATGATCAACTCGATGGGTCCCCCAAGTGGTGTGTATTTTTTTTTGTTACCTTGTGATATTTTTACTTTAAGTTACCTTGTGAGATTTTTACTTTAAGTTGACCTTGGAGGTTGGGTTTGTTGATCTTGACATCCAACTTCTTGACATTAGAGATATTATTCTTGATGTGGTTGTGGAAATAACTCAATGCTTTGATGACATGGTTCAACCAATGGTAGATTATATTTATTTTGGAGTGAAGATGTCTCTTAGCTCAAAAATTCAATTAGTTTGGCAAGTGAAGCAATTTGATCCTGATTTTGATCTTGACACCCTTGATATAGTTGATTTGGCTTTTGTTCAAGCAGATTTGGAATGTACACTTGTGGTGTTTGCATAGGATCATGGACAAATTGATTTTAGACAATGCTATGACTTGGGATGATGTTTAGATTTGGCATTGTAGGTTGAAATTGAACATTGTTGTGGTTGGGAACCAGATTACCTCTATTTAGGTAACTTTGATTTTGCATAGTGAATACATCGAGTTGTTAACATCTTGTTTGAACTTTGAACAACATTTTTATGATTTACAAACATATCTATCCCAAATTTTTCCATGTGTGGATTTGAAATGTTCATGTTTGGTAAAATTGTACTAGGTATATTCACATTTGTCATCTATGGATTTGGTGGGATAATGTTGTTCATTTGAAGGCTCATGCATTGATTGTTCAGTTGATAGATTTGTACGTTTGGAATTTGATTTAAATCTTCCATAGGGAAAGCTATTCCAACATTTATATTGGGAATACTAAAATTTGTTGACAATTGAGGTTTGTAGGAGAAAACAATCCCATGTATGGATTGTATAAATGTTAGTTTCGATAATCAATCAACATTGTAAGGCTTTGATAGTTTGGTTGGTTTAGACTTCTAATGATGTATGGATCAAGTTTATATCCCATTTTATTCTTGTGTTTTGACCTTGTCACAAAAGTTACCTCTAGGGTGTTCAGGACCAATGATGAGATGAAGGATGAAGGGGATTAAATATAGGTGTTGAAATTTTTGGAAACTTGGAGGGGTACTAGACTTAGGGATTTGATTTGAATAACGAACTTGTAAAGCCTAAGATTTTGGATGTGATCTTAGGATGAACTTGTTCAAAGGGATGTTGATTTAACTAGAGGTTTGAGAAAGGATGCATTCCCATTCTCCTAACTAAAAAAGGTGATTTTGTTTTTGATTATTTACCCAAGTCTAGAATAATGTTTCCAAAGCTCTAATTTTTTTGCGAGATTAGATGATAAATGTTTGGAATGGATGAAGTGTTTGATTTGATCCTAAATGAACTTAACAGGGACCTTGTTTACAAGACCAAGATAGTGAAGAATGTGCTTTTATCTAAGAGTAGTTCAAACTGAAAGACCAATGTTTGCATGAAAACCATATGACCAAAAGATACCAAGCACATGTGTGGGGTCCAATTGTTTCTTATCTTTATTAATGAGTTATTTTTACCACAAACACACTCTTGGTTAGCTTTTGAAGCTAGATGTCCAATATCATAATTCTCTTTCATCCTACAAAGTCCATTATGTGGATATATAGAAAAATCAAGGCAAAAGTTTCCTAATGTTGACCTTTACAAAAATCAAGGAAAAAGTTTCCTAATGTTGACTTTAGTAGGAGTAAATTGAGATGAAATCCAAATGCTTAGAAGCCTCTAATGATGAGAATCCCAAGGGAAAGCAATAGCATGTGAATTCATTCAAGGATATTTGCTTCTCCTAAAGGGTTTGAGATTTGATGCTCATGTTGAATGTTTGTTTTCCAATGTTTTCAATCAAGCAATGTGTTTTGATTTCAAGAACAATCACAACCCTATGGATATTTAAGACAATATTTATTGAGTCCCCACTTGGACATCTCTAGCTATGCATACTTTTAGTGAATGGTTAGATGATTGACCACACAGGATCCCCCTTATAGTGCACTCGCTTCTTGCATCAACCAAGCATTAGTACCCATGAATCTCCCATGGCATACTTTCCATTTCTAATAAAAGTCATAAAAGTGTGGGGCGGCTTCAGAACAACCATTCTTGCACCAACAAATAGATAAGGATTTTTTCCTATCTAAACAAGGGGTTTTAATGCTAGCATTCCATTCATAGGGGATCATCCATGTGGTGAGAGACCATTGCTACCCTTCTCGTGATACTTGCATTACTTCAATTACCCACACTTATATACTGGTTGCAAGTCACTTGGCTTTAGTTTGTTCCTAGTTGGGTTGTTCCCTTGGGTGATTAATTTTTCCCACAAGGCATGCCCTCTAAGATAACACAGAAGTAAGTAAATGCATCCCTAGTTCAATCGATCATTGTTGAGAAATAAAGAGAGAACACACATGATATGTTTCACTCACACTCACATCAATTTTAAGAATCCAATTGAAATGTGGAGGAAATATTTTATGCAATTTAATGTCACCAAAAAGACTTTTGATTCTCAAGATCATCGTGAAGTGCGAGAGAAGTGCATACACCTTTTTAAGTGAAATTACTTTGCAAAAAGATTACAAAAACATGAAAGAAATTATTCATTTTTACTTCAAAGCAGAAATGAATTATTTTTAAGCACCAAATTTGAAGTGTGAGATTGTTTTGTTAAATTTTTAACCTCAAAACCCAAATTCTAGTGAGTTTCTAGCATTCAATTTTAATCCAGCTTTGAAAAAAAATGATCTATTTGGCTTAAAAAAAGAAGTAGTAATTGGATGCTCTAGACTATTACGATAAGCATTTAAAAATGCTTTTTCAAGTTCAAGTTTAATGCCCAATTCTTCAACTAAAATTTTTCTAGATTTTTTTTTAGATTTTCTCTACCTTGCTATTCTCTCATCCTCAAAAAAACTCAAAGAAAGAAGATGTTAAGTCTCCATAATTTCACAGCAAATTTAATTTGAGAATAGTGCCTAATGCGGATAAATATTTGTGGAAGGTATCCATCTGCAACAACCAAGATTCATAAATCAGTTTTAAAAGTAATAAAGCTTGTTCAACAACACATTGAATAAAATGTAATAACCCATGTAACTCATTGAAAAATGATATCAATCCTCAATAAAGAAAATAGTGATTGCAAAATGAGGATGATCATTTAATACTATCAGGTACTGACATACCCTTTAATGCTTGCAGTAAACAAAAAATATTTTATGATGGTGCAATAGACATGGAAATTGGAAGATAGTCAAAATGTTGACATCACAATTCACAAGACAAACAAAACTTTAAAAAGTAAAATGAAATGGCAGATAGAAATTGATCACCATCGAAGAAAATAAACAGTAAACTCAAGCTATATATTTCTGAAGCTAAACATTGTTGACCACGGTGTCATGAATTTACAGTAGTATGAGTACATTCATGGTGCAAACCTCAGGTGTGTCAAAGGTCATTTTAAATATCATAGAATTTTTTTTTCCCCTTGCATCGTTCCCCTAAAAAAATTTTGCTATTTCATTTGTGCCCAAATGTGGAGGTAAAGGAATCACTTATAGTAGGTGGTGCCTATATCTCAAGCTCTAGAGTTCACTCTACATGAGTCTATTTGAAATATAGGCTACTCATACTTGTAGCGTAGCTCTACACTTTTCCATGATTATTTTACCATAGTTAACTCACTAAACCAAGGGCATTACTAGAATTCAATTTTCTTAGACCAAGTAAGTCATCACATGCTCATTTATGGTTTCTTTAGTAAGTATACAGCAAATTTTTAATGCATGCACTTGCCTTTGTGGATGCCTTTTTCTTCTCACTATTAAGTAGCAGTAATACACAAATCAATTCTTCACATATACATTCTAATGCATTTAGGTAAGTCCTCCTCTCAAAAAGACTAGTTGCCAACAAATATTTTTATAGTGAGTGTAAGTGAAATAGGGCACACCAAAGCTAATGCAATTAGTAGGTGTAAACCCAGAATACCTATACAAAAGAAGACAAGGCATAAGAAACTTTCGAGAAAATGCAATTGGTAGGTGTAAAGTCAAATTCCATAGCCTTTGTTAGTGGATGATGTGGAGGGTACGTCGATCCTCCATGCCTGACAACATAATCCAAAAAGGATTATGTAGCCTATCAACTATGTAAATGGCACAGAGCATAGATCTGATATTTTAATGAATAAAATAGAGATAACTTATACCACAAGAAACATTTGCAAGCTTACACAAGCAACCTACGCATGAGAGATAAATGCATAGACCTAGGTTTTGGAAATGCACATTTTGCTTTCTCTAGAATAGCACAAAGAATATTGGAATTATTTGAATTGAGTGAATGACATGCCTTTACTTCCTCATGCCTTAATTATATGACTAACAATGGTAGTCGAGTATATCACAAATATCATCCCTTCAATAGATCATTAATCTTCACATTCACACTCCTTCACCTTTAGAAACGCTTCCCCAAACAACACAACACGATATTGGGAAGAAAATTTCACATTTTGAACACATGGTATGCAGTTCTCTACAAGTTGTCTTAGAAAAAACAAAAATTATTTCCAAGAAACTTTTGTTCTGATATCCAAAAAGTTACAACAGATACGTGAAAAAAAAAAAAAAAAAAAACCAAGATGGCATGCAAAGGCAGCTCAAGTGCGAGCTGGACATGTGTTTGAAACATGGGGGAGTGGTATTCGTTGTAGTCATCGTTCACCAATAACCATGAGAATATTAATAAATTCTTGATTCATTCATCTAGCTTGGGAAAACACAACGAGAAGTTTTCAATCCTCATAGGCTTTGATAGATATTTCCTTTGTCTCTGTAATAGTGTGTTAAATGCTATTCTATTGCATTAATTACAATAGATACTAGATGACAACCTCTCCTTCAAGATAATAAAGGTAAATTCCAAGAATTCCCACCACAAGAAAAAACCACAGATTTAAAAGATTGTTAGTTCTAAAACTAATTCTTATGTAGAAATATAAAGAGTGATTGCTATCTGAGTCTAGTAAAACAAAACAAAAGCTACTTTCTTTTGAGAAATCACTAGTTTAAGCCTCTAAGATAGATTTTCTTTCAAAATCATTAGCTATTGAGCTACATTTTCCTAAAACTTTGAATTCTTCTATTGCCTAAATGTTGGAGACACTTTCGACAATTCAAACAAGAAAACCGAAAACCATCACACTTTTGTATATCAATACAAAAATTAAACTACATATGTCTACAGTTGATTTGGAGTGCCCCTCCCTCTTGCGCCATTTTTGTGGATGCTAAAATCTATAAATAATCAAAACAAAAAATTATTAACATTTTTAGTCAAACTTAAATACAACAAATCAAGCATCCCTATGAAATATTGGATCATGGTACCTATGCAAACAAAGAAATAAGATATCAAATATACTAAGTGAAAGTATGAGAAAGCAAGAATCCAACTCTATCCCATAGTGGACTGGTGATTCTTTGATGTGGAAAGAATCCCTTTCCCAATCCTTGATAAGCTCCTGGATGATGGATGTGGATTCAAATGACTAAGATTGTGCAAAAGATTGTGGAGGATTAATACAATAGAGGAGGCCTCTATTTATAAGAAAGTATGATGGAGGATTGAATATAGGAGGAATGTGGGATCATTCAACATCCAATGGGAAAGTGCCATTTGTTAAGATGTGAATGGTGGAAGATTGAGCACATTTTGGTCATTGTGCATGATAAATGCTATTGGGTTCAACTTTGAAATTTGAAAGTTGGCTTTTTGGAGGGAGAAGAAACAGTCTTAACTGCCAAGTGGGAGACATGTAAGAGACAATGTAGGAAGAGTTAAATGCTTTGTTGGAGGACAAGACACTTGGGAGGGAGAATTTAAATTTGGAGAATATTCCTTCTGGATGCCTTTTTGAATAAAAAGGAAGATTTAATAAATCACTTAAACTGATTTATTTGCACAATTTGCAAAATCTAGTGGATTGGAGTGATTAGGATTAGGATTAATCATGTTTTGATTAATTTAAGTGAACATTACGTGATTTTGACTTTTTACTTAGATTTTAGGATTAAAATAAATTAAAATGAGAAGAAAATGATTTTAGATTTAATTAAATAAAGATTTGATTTATATAATCAAAGAGGAGGATGTTAGTGTTAAATCAAATAAAGATGAATTTATTTAATTTAAATGGATGACCTTAGAGATTAATTAAATAAAGTGAATTATTTAACTAAAAGACAGATGTTAGGATTTGATTAAATAAAATTGATTTATTTAATCAAAGAGGTATGTGAGGATTAAATTAAATAAAGTTAATTTATTTAATTAAAGGAGGAATTTAATCGAATAAATTGATTTATTTGATTAATAGAATAATTTGAAGTTAATTAGTTAGATTTAGATGCATGATGTCAATTTTGCATGTCTACACCAGTTTCATAACCTTGTCACATAATCTTGCATTTTTATAACCAAGTCATGAGGTTCGTAAATTACATAACAACCCAACAACCTGATCCTTCTTTCTCCTCATCCTTGTCTAATGATTGGTGTATCAGAAGTTCTTGAAATCTCATAACTCACGACATGCAGTTCTATGGTTCAGCTCCTTCATGACTTTGTGACTTTCAAGCAATCTCCTTGGTTTTTGAAATGCTGCAAGACCATTAAATTGCTTGTATGACATATCGTGTGGTGTCTTTTTTGGGAGTTACAAAATATGAGCTCAATCCTAAGGCCTGCTTCTCAATCAATGATGAATTAATTATACCTCTTAAATGGCAAGTGTAATGGAACTCATTAAGGTGGTAGCACAAATCATCACAGATTAAGGGTCATCATTACATACCACTGTAATTAAATAACCATGTTTATAGAGAAGAGTGGCAGTACTGCTGAGTCCAATTTTCTTATTGACCAAGGAAAATATGAAATGTGGCTCCCTGTGACCAATGAAACATGGGATGAGGAACCTATGCATATCCTGCAACTTGACTTGAACTGGTCTGAGGAAGAGAAAATTGATATTATTTCCTAATTGTGCACACTTTCCTGGAAGGAAAAGCCCAGTTACACCCAATATCATAGGGTAATCACCATCTTAGAAGAAGAAGAGGAATGTGCCAAGCTACAAAACCTTTTTATGGAAATATGACTGGTGCAGAAAATTCTCCACCATCTGTGGTGATTTAATTTTCTTGCTTTTCATGGCATATTTTTGTAATGAGGGGTGATAAGCCAATTTTGGTACAACATAATTATTTCTATCACTTTCTTGAAGAAAGGTTATGAACAATTATGTTGCATTTTTGGTTTGGGAAATTATATAAAGACAAAAAACTTTTGGGAAAAAGATAGCTATTTTGGAGGGGATACGAGAAGCAGCTAGGTAATCTTTTCATGTTCTTTTGTTATACAAAATAGAGTTTCTGAACTCATGTTTTGGAAATGGAGAAATAAAGAAGATATTTTGAATCTTTGAATTTCTTAATGTTTTCTTTAAGCGGAAATGAAATTTGTTTCTTTGTGGTTATTCTCCCATGTCATTATGTTATAATGGACTATATGTGCATTTAATTCTAAAACTTTGGATTTGGATTATATTGCTTTTGGAAAGAGTATGTTGTTCTTTCTTTCCCTGAAAATCATCCATTGGTGTAGGGAAGATGAACTTTGTGTCGTTCACCTACATTTACTTAATCTTAGGTTTGGCCATTCACATCTATTTCATGGTTATGGGTAGGTGTTAGTTTCCTTTTCTACTTTCTGGTAAAAAGCATACCCGATATTTCAATTCATTGCAAATAATTTGAAGGTAGTTGCACCTTGTAAAATAAGCGGACAACATTTGCAACAATGATTGCAAGCAACTCAATCTTTGGTCAAGCTATCACTGTTATGGGAACATGGAGTATAAACTAAAGTGACAAATATGTCAACCAACACAATGACAACACAAAAGCTTATAATAAGATGTTTTTCTTCATTCTTCCAACATCAACATTTCATGTTTTATGTCCTTATTTATTTCATCATTTGGTTTATTTAAATAAATTGGATTTGACTTAGGAAAAACCCTATTCAGTAACAATCAACAAGTTTTTCTCCTCTTGAATGTGTGTTTACAAATTTATAGGCTGAATATCAAGTGGAGAAAAATATTGGAGCAAAATTGTCAGATTTATCAAGTTACAAAAGTTGTCATTGATATTGCAAGAACACGAAAACAAGGCTACAAAACTTGTGATAGGTTTTTAGGAATTGATAGCCAAGGATCTAAGAGTCCAGGCATCAAGGAACAAAACCCAAATCTCAGTTTTAGAAACCCTAATAGGGACCCATTCACCACTAAAATCGAATGAGTCTTTTGTGACCAAAAAACAATATTCTTATAGCAAGGAACACATCATTCTAGCCTCTCAAAACATCCCTTTTCATTGCTATAATAGTTAGGATTAGTTTTTGATTGTTGTTTAGGCATTTTGGCCCTCATAATTGAGTGAAACATCCCCTAAAAAGTACAATGGTTTATCATCTTGTCCATTCATGGCAGTAAACCCTATTTTTTATATGACTCACAGAGTTGATGAAATCAGGATGCTGATGTGGAAATTCCTTTCCTTTTCTTTCTTCTTTTTTTCATACTTTTAGTCCTACAATTTTGGGAGCATGTGAAAAGGTGTTGTTGCTCATGGAAAGAATATCTACATTGACTAAAGTTCCTTTTGGAAGGTGGGAACTATCTACATCAACAAATAAAAATAAATTTTGTCTCATCCAGATATTCCCCCTCATGGTTTGCAAATGTATTTGTATTTTGGAATGAATTGTAATTGTCAAATGAAAAAGTGACATGTGTATATTGGCTTGATGCTTGTTTTTCTCCCTTGCTTTTATAAAAGGGAATTCATGACCAACTGTATGTGTTGTTGATTTATCTTAGAGAACAATTTTGTAAGAGACAATACATTGAATAGAATTGAGTCTATATCTAGGTTAAGATTCTTTTATTTCTCTAAACAATATTTTGCTAATAGCACTAGCATTTGAATATAAAGAATGACATAGTTTCAAAACTAATTCTCTCCTACTATATTCATCATTTGAATTATCAATGAATTAATCAAGGGTTTTTTGAATGGCCTTCATTGTGTTCCAAAAAATATATGGTTTTTTCTTTGTTCTAATTCAAAGAATTAGTTAAATTGCTTGGATGAAATCATAGGTTTATGTGATTTGAGTATTGGGCTATGATAACAAGTTCTAG
>VDFB02387631.1:0-12637 GCA_007258455.2 Sequoia sempervirens | reverse complement strand
GTAGAAAACACCATCAACAGTTTGGCACTAGAAGGAGGGTAGAATGAAGATGACATAGCTGGAAGTTGAATGAGCCTTTATGTTGAAAGTTTGAGATATGATAGATCTCAAAATATGAAAGTACAAATTGTGAGTCAAGATGGAAAAGAAGTCTTATGCTTTTCATGATGGGAATAGTCTTCAAATTGATTTTCCTCAACTTTTTGAGTCTCTAAATAAGAGATTGGATCTTTGGAATAGTAACGGTTTGTATCACTATACATTATCAGACAAGTGCAAAATCCATAACACCTGTAGGCATAGTGAGTTTGAATGCTTAGACTTTTTGGGTAAAAATGAGATGGTTTTGCAAAGGGGTATTTTCATGCAAAACTTGCCTAAACCACTCACCTCTACAAATTTAGAGTTTATTGATGCTGCAGATGAGGCATTTACATAGATAGTTGAAGATCAGCTTGGTGGTGGTAAGTGTTTACAAGATTCCATCCCATGTAAATGGTGTAGAGTTCATAATGCAGCCCATTCAGAGTTCACTTGTCATTCATGTGTCAACACCATTATTAAAGTTGGGAGATACCCGGAGTGGAAAGAAAAGTCGGACAAGGAATGCACTACAGAGAAGCCAACAAATTCTAAATCCAAAGATGATGTTGTAGCTGATATTGAGGTGGCTTTGGAAGGGACTGAGTGTAAGACAAACAAATCTTAGGCATCAAAATTAACAGAAGAACATTTAAGTGAAGAGCTCCCCGTAAAGATCAAGGAGGATGTTCCTACAGAGGTTAGTCAAATTTCTAAAAATACAATGGAGGATGAGCTACAAGAGAAAGGATTTACCATACAAGCTCTTCCCATCTAGGATGAAGATCCAATACAGACTAGATATGAAGAGTTTGTTGCTAGAATTATAAAAGATTGGTCAAGCTTGAGTTACAGAATCTTCCTAGAAGAGTTGTTGTTACCAACTTGGTGCAGGATACATGAGGAAGAACATTCTGAATTCACATGTTTCCAGTGCCAGACATCCATAAAGGAGATGGAAGAACAAGTACAGTTTCCACAACATATAGGGGATGTATAGAAGGATACATTAAATAAGTCTCCAATAGAATAATTTCAACAAGTTGTTGATTAATGTCTTGAAGAACATAAGGAAGCACTTAATGAAGGAGACAATGTTTTGGATGGCTACGATCAAGAGTCTAAACCAATGCCAACATAAGATGAATTCAGGGAGTTCTCTTATTTATCAAATTCTATTTTTCCTCTATCTACTGGTGAATTGAACATTGAAAATCCACATGCTTTATGTATTGATGATGAGGTAGCTAATATGATTCATACTAATATGCAAGAAAGTCTTAATGATGTTGAGAATAGTAGCAAACATGACCACACATCTACAGGTGAAAGTGTGCTTGAAAATCAGTCTGTGATACTTCTTGATGAACACCCTATTGAGGAAGTTGTTGTACACAAGAGTGTTCCTAAAATTTCATCATTGATACCTCATGAAGATACACAAATAGGTGAAATGTTCCATGACATTAATTCTAAATTTTTTAACATGAATTTCACCTAGAACTGCTTACTAATGATTGACTCTATTTTTCATATTTCGAACGCGAGAGGAATGTTGCATCATCAATGGAGACCTCTTGACAACATAGATATCAGCTCTTCAAAATTGAAGGATGATAAACACAACATTCAATCTCAACAAGCATCACACTAGGTTGTTTCTTTCCTTACTGTGAATTTTGAAGCTTATCAATTTGATTATGGAGATTTGGGAAAGATAACTTGCGTTTGGATTAATCATGGTTTCAATGAGTTACCTCAGTAACTGATTTTTCCTGATTATGACATAGAGTCTGAATGTTCAAATGTTGAGGTTTACTTTGCTGAATATAAGGATGAATTTTCATTCTTGAGGACTATTACTATCACCTTATTTCTTGTCCATGCATTAATGAGCCGAATAGGGGAGGGTCTCAGTTTTCCTTGTTTGATTATGAGTCACCTTGAGTCTCTTTGTACATAATGTTGATTTGAATAAATGTAGTTTATTTTTCTTTCTTTTTCTTTTGGTTCACTTCTATTTTGGTTAGTTTAGGTTTGCTTTGGGTTTCAGTTTGGTTGTTGCTTTGCTTCTCCAGTTTGGGTTTCTCTATTTTCTGGTTGGGGAAGTGTCTTTCTTGCACAATAATTATTCATTATCTAGGATTGTTTTGGGTATTTTTTTTACAAACTCTAATCATTTTTTTAGATGGCCTGGTGAAATTCCTCCATTCAATGTCACATGTGCTAAACGTATAGAGTGGATGAGTCGTTGGATTAGGTTAAATCTGGAATGTGCTTGGGTCTTACACTTATAAACACATTTTAAGAATTCCAAGGTTGTTAAAGGTTCCTTATGAAGTCTGGTCAAGTGAAAAATCTTATTTCTGCTTCAGTGCCATTGTGGTTCTTAGCCCTGATTGTGAGCTTCATTGCTTACAGGGTGAAAAGGAAAGTTTAAAAGATCTTAAAAGAATATAAAAAGAAAAGAAAAGAAAGAGAATATTGAAAATCAAAAGTGAGTATTCACCTCATAAGGAGTATTCAAGTATCTCTACCGAGGCTATGGAAGCTTGGCTAGTAGTAGAGCTATGCTCAGGAGGGCCACAGTGATAACCTCATCGGGGCTATGGGCGCCTGACTGGTAGCGAGACTCTATCTAGGATGCTTTTGGAGTTAGAATCTTTATGTAGCTTGATTAGACTAAGTTTGGATCCTAAAGCAACTGAGGGAGGGAAATGAATACATTTGCACACACCTTGACCTCGGCACAAGAAAGGATTTCTTGTCCATGGACTTTGAAATTATGCTTATGGTTGACTTAATGCGAGAATTGAAACCAAAGATTCTGGGTTCCTAATTCCAGCTTGTCATTGAAATGCTCCAGAGCATTTCCCCAGTAGAGTCGCCATTTGTTGTGCACTTTTTGCAAACAAACCCCACTAGAGGAAGGGACCCTCTTTCCTCTCTTACATATCCACATTTTGGCTTTGTCAATTTTTCAGTTTTGCTCTTCTTGGGAGGTTATTTTGTGATTAAGTCCGGGTTTGATTTGATGAAGGCAATATTTTAAAGCATCTTGAGGGTCTAGGAGAAATCCACCTATCATGGATTTTGGAAATGGGGATTTTGAAGTGAATTTTCAATGTCATATGTAAATATTTCTTGCACGTAAGGGTAGAGAATGAAAAATTAGGCTAGGTTTTTTTTTGAACTTTTTGAAAATTACATCTTGGTAAAAAGTTATGGTGTTTCAGGGATTTCAAGCTATCCTAGAATTCAGAAAATACCTCCTATCTCAGATTTCTCGAAGCTCTTGTCACTTGGAAAATCCCTCTTGTCTCGAATTATCTGAAGTTCCTGTCGCCTAGAAAATCCTTCCTTTCTTAGATTATCTGAAGTTCCTGTCACCCAAAAAATCCTTCCTGTCTCAGATCACCCAAAGTTCTTGTCGCTTGGAAAATCCTTCCTATCTCGGATTACCCGAAGTTCCTATTGCCCAGAAAATATTTCATGTCTCAAATTACCTGAAGTTCCTATCACTTAGAAAATCCTTCTTATCTCAGATTACCCAAAGTTTCTGTCACCCAGAAAATCCTTCCTGTCTCGGATTACCCGAAGTTCTTGTCGCCTGAAAAATACTTCCTATCTCGGATTACCCGAAGTTCCTGTCACCCAGAAAATCCTTCCTCTCTCGAATTACCCGAAGTTTTTGTCGCCTGGAAAATATTTCCTATCTCGGATTACCTAAAGTTCCTATCACCCAGAAAATCCTTCCTGTCATGGATTTCTCGAACTTCCTATCATGAATTTCCTAAACTCTGAAATTTCCTAATAGGGTTAAATTTATGAAATTTTATGACAGAGTTAAATTTTCAAAAGGTGTATTTGAGCTTAATTTTAATGTTTTATGGATTATATTTTCATATGTGAGCTACTAATGAAAATATTTGGTTTTTAGGATTAAATACATTAAAAGGGGACTTGCATATGGAAGTGTGCCTGAGAAAGGAGATTCAAATTATTAAAATGCACCTGCCTATGAATCTGTGCCACTAGTTGTATGCCAATTGGAGAGGTTCCTTTAACAAGGGGAGACATGTGAAGTTGTATTTATTCTCCAATGAGGATTTTCTCAAAATTAATGTCATTGGGCCACATTGTAACTTAATGCAATTGATTGGATGATGATGTACCATGAGCTCCCAAATTAAATGTAACCTCATGATGCTTCTAGAGGATTGATTTGAGCCCTTGGATTGATTTAATCTTGGCCATTGAAATTGAAATGTAATATCTATAAAGGCTAGTGCCTTATCATTTGTAAAGGGTTAGATTTTAGAGGTTGGAATCTAGTTAGAAGCTAGAGTTAAAAAGCCAAAATTGGCTAAGTTAGGAGAAGTCAGTAGTTGTAGGAGAAGAGAGAACTAGGAATTGTTATGTAATGGTGGAGAAGTTAATGCAATTGGATTGTTGATTTGGAAAGCTTTGTGTTACATTTTGATAGTTCATGGTTTCTTGTTCTTGATTCTAAAATGTTATATGGTAGATTTAAGTTCTTTTGCAATAATGGTGCAATGTGAATGATGTTTGATCGATCTTTGATCCATACTTTTGGTGATTTTCTAATTGTAGATTGTTGTGTAAAGTTAGTCTGGGCCTCATTTTTTGCTTAGTTCAACTGTGAATGCTTGTTTACATTGCACCAGTTATTGGGTATGTTGATGAATGTTCATCGTCTAAAAATCTACAATTTCCTTAGAAGATTGCATCATTTCTATAGAGTTGTGGGCTTGTCCTTGATTAAGAAAAGATTGGTTTTGTTGGGGATCTGTCCATTTGTAGCATTCATCATTTTTGTGATTGATCTAAGGAGATAGTTTAGAATCTCTCTCAACCCTTCTCTTTTTCTCTTTCTTTACATTTGGGTTAGTTATAGGATTAAAAGCATCACCATATTGTTACATCTGATGAAAGTATACTTCCATCATTGTTCATTTGTAAGGCCCCTTGTGATTACCAACATTTTCACATTATCACTGAGTTGTTTATGCATTGTCAAGACCCAACATTATAGACCTTGGGGTTATCTCTTGCGGCTTGTTGATAGAGATTTACCTTTCAAGAGAGATAGGATACTTGTATTTTGTCTAAGTTGTTGTTGTGCAAAAAACACCCTCAATAGGATCCTAGATATATGATGCAGAGGGATAAAAAAATACAAGAACAAGTGTTTTAGATTGTATTTACTCTCCTGAAGGTGTTTCAGACCTACCTTTATAAGTTTCCTAGGCTCAAACCCTCATGGAAGACCTATTTGAGGTGCTATTTAATCCAAGCTCACTCATTTTCCTTTTTAGGCTTCTCAAACCTTCAATTCACTCTTGAGGATCTCATCAAACTCTCACTTTGTTATGGTGATCTCAAGAAAAAAAAAATTCACTAAACCCTTAAAGACACCTAGGGTTTTTGATAGTCTTTTGAACAATGAACATGCACAATGTATTGCATAACTCACACATATGATTATTTTATGAATTCTCCTTTCGTAGGGGCCTGCCTAACAACCAAATTATTATTTCCTCTAGGTTTCATTAATTTTCACTAGTCAAAATGAAAGATATGAATTTTTCCCTCACTAGAAACCCTAGCTCTGTGACGCGGAAGTCAATAGTATTTTTGCTATATCTTGATCAAAAATTCATGAAATTTAATGAAACCAAAAGAATTTAAACCCCAAAACAATGAACTAACAAACCATACATTCTTAGACCTGACATAGCTCCGTACAAGGCCATACAAGGCTATTTTTAGACTGTAATTATAGAAAATTTTCTAAATATCATGAAGAAATAAGGTATTTTCATCAAATATTGCTCCCATAGTTTCTTGGAGGCCTCTTTCTTATTTATTTGATGTGACTAAATGATCAATAATAGTTACAATCAAAATTACATACTTTTCCTTCAAAACCTAAAGTCCTTTTACATCAAATTTGTAAAATGTGCACTTTTACAACCTAGGGATGAAACCAAAACATGAAAAGAGACCCTACATGGTCTTCCAAGACCTTATTAAACTCAAAAAACAAAAAACTAAGGTTGAGGAACAAACCCCAACCTTCAACAAGCCAAAAATTACCTAGAAAGTTCAAATTTGCATTTTGGTGGGAAAAGCAAAATTTGAATTTCGAGGCCTACTTACACAACCTAGACCATTGGAAATTATCCAAATGGACCCCCTAAGACCTAAATTGAGTCAAAAAAGACTATTAACATCAAAATGAACAAGCCAAAGTGATGCTCCTACATCATACTCCCAAGGGAAAAAAATAAAACTCAAATTCCACCTTAGAGAAGGTCTGCAACTGTCTTACCATGCTTAATGATGTTTGATTCTATCATCCATGTGGAATTCTCATATGGAAGGTTCTTCCACTTGAAAAAATATTAAAAGTATTTCTTGCCTCTGGTTTTCTTTCTATTTGGTGTCAAGAATACACTCCAACTCTATTGGTTTGGTGTGTGGTAGGTCCTTTATCCAATCAACATCAGATATCTTATCTATATTTGCTCCTTCATCAACAATGGAATCCCCTTTGTTAGGGTATAAGTCAGAAACATTGAAAATTGGTGATATTCCTACTCCACTAAGCAATTCTATCTCATAGGAATTGTTGGAAAACTTCTTAAAAACCTATAAGGACCTTTTTTCTTCATCTTCAACTTGTTATATTCACATTTGAGGAACCTTTTCCTCCTAAGATGTGCTAATAAAATATCTCCAACATTAAAATTAACCTCCCTTTTCAAATATGCATTTTTCTTTTACTTTCCCACATTTTATTGGAGCTATTATTTCACTTGTTGATGTATCTCTTGCATGGCAATTGCAAATTATTCGGCCTCTACACTTTTCTTCTACATACCACTAAGGTCTCTTAGTTCAAACAATCCTCTTAGATGCATGCCATAGACCACCTAAAATGGACTCTAGCCAATGCTCCTATTTACTGAGTCATTATAAGAAAACTTTGCTTTGAGCAATACAAGATACCATTATTTAGGATAATCCTTTGAAAGGAATCTTAGTAGGCTACCTAAGATCCTATTGACCACCTCAATTTTTCCATCAGTCTGAGGGTGGTAGGCTGAGCTAAAATTGAGATTTGTACCAATATTTTTCCATAATGTTCTCCAAAAGTTCCCTATAAAATTTCTCTCTATCAAAAACTATTCTCAATGGAAGTCCATGAAGTCTAACAACCTCTTTAAAGAAAAAAGCTACAACATATGAAGCATCACTTTTACTTTTGCTAGGAATGAAGTGAACCATCTTGGAAAACTTGTGAACAACTACATAAATTGAATCAAAACTCTTTTGATTCTTTGGTAATCCCATAACAAAGTCCATACTAATGGATTCCCAAGGCCTATTGGGATTGGGTAAAGGTTGGTACAGTCCTGCATTAGTGCTGCTCCATTTTTCTTTTTGACATATAGTACATCTCTCCACAAATATTCTCACATCCTTTTACATCCTTGGCCAAAAGAAGTCCGTTCTTAACTATTCTAGAGCCTTGTCAAGTCCAAAATGATCTGCCATACTACCGCAATGCTTCTCCTTGATAATATTTTCCCTCATAGAACTTTTTGGTACAAAAAGTTGTGCTCCCTTAAACAATAAACCATATTGTACAAGGTAATCTATCCACCTCTCCCTATTAGTACTAATAGGTTGCTTGCAAACCTCATAAAATTCTTTTAAATCCTATCATCCTCATACATCTCCTTGAGTGCTTCAATCCCAACACTTTTTAACTAAATTTCATGTACCATTACTACCCTTCTACTTAAAGCATTGGCTGCCTTGTGACTCTTTCCCTTCTTGTATTTGATTGTGAAAGTGAAATTTTGTAAGTACTCAACCCACTTAATGTGCCTTTGACTGAGTTTTTCTTGGCTATTTATCAATTGAAGTGCATGATTGTCTGTATAGACCACAAAATATTTAGGTAGAAGGTTGTGTCTCCATTTTTTTAGTGATTGAACCATTGCATACATTTCCAAGTCGTATCAAGAGTACTTCTTTGCATCATTCAATTTTTCACTAAAATATGCTACCAACTTATTATCTTGTCTTAAAACTACCCCTATTGCATGACCACTTGCATCAAACTCTATTTGGAAGACCTTATTGAAATCAGGTAAGACCAATATATTTTGCTTAGTCACTCTCTTTTTTAGATATTTAAAACTCTTATCATCTTGTTCAATCCACACAAACTTCCGTTTCTTATCCCCTTTAATTGTGTCTATGATAGGTGCACATATATGACTAAAATTTATAATAAATTTCCTATAAAAAATTTCAAGGCCATGCAAACTTCTTACCTCTGTAACTAATCTAGGTGTAGGCCACTACAATATTTCCTTCACTTTGCTTGGATCCATCTTCAACATTCCCTTTGAGACCACAAAACCAAGGTACAATAGTTTTTTCTTCATGAAATCACACGTTTTAAGGTTTATTAGCAATTTTTCCTCTTGTAGCCTTCTCAACACCAAATTCAAATGATGCAAATGTTCTTCTTTTTTAGCACTAACAACCAATATATCATAAAGACAAACTACAAAAAATTTACTAATGTATGTTTTGAGGACCTCATTCAGGAGCCTCATGAAGGTGCTAGCTGCATTAGAAAGGCCAAATGGAATAACAAGCCACTCATATAGGACCTCATTTGTTTTAAACACTATTTTCCACTCATCTCCTTGTCTAATCCTTATTTGTTGGTATCTACTTTTGAGATCTATCTTTGTGAATTAACTTTCCCCACACAAACAATCCATTGAGTCATCTATTCTTGGTAGTGGAAACCTAAATATAATTGATATCTTGTTTATTTCCCTAGAATCAATAAAAACTCTCCACTCACCCCCTTAGGTGCAAAAATAGTTCGAACTACACAAGGACTAAGGATCTCCCTTATTATCCCTCTATCAAGCAATTCTTATACTTGTTTTTTTATGTTTTTTATTTTGTTGGGGTGTCATCTTGTAGGTTGCTCTATTTAGTAGAATAGCCCCTAGTATAAAGTCTATATGATGATTAATATCTCTTATTGGAGGAAAGGAGTTAGGAAGTTCTTCCATAACTATTTTTGTGTAACCCTTCAACATGTTTTGAGTTTTCTATGGAAACTCATCAATTCTTGGTGTTATTATGATATTCCTAGGTCTAATCATCACTGAAAAACCTATCTTTTCCTCTTCCATTGTCTTTAGAAAATATTTTTCACCCACTAAAATCACACTTGATCCAACCTTTTGTTCTTTATCTCCTTCCTTCAAAGGTGCTAAGGTGTAGGTAACTCCATCCTCCAAAACATATACATTCTTCCTACCATCATACATTGTTTTTCTATCATATTGCCAAGGCCTACCAAATAACACATGAAATACATCCATAGGGATGATATCACATAACACCTTGCCTTTATACCTTCCTATTTGGAACTCTACCCAACATTGTTCATTGACTAGCACTTGTTGACACTTATTCAACCATGAGACTTTATAAGGTGTAGGATGAGGTAATCTCTTCAAGTTTAGTTTCTCTACCATCTCAATAGAAAATAGATTAGCAGTACTTCCTGAATCTATAACAACTTGAAAACACTTGGCACTTGCAAATAGTCTAGAATAATGACTTCCTTTGAGCTAGCTCCTTCTCCATTGGAACCTTGATCAATGTCCTTCTCATCAACAAGGATTCACATTTCTTTGGCTCTTCTAGTTATTGTGACAAGTTAACACTTTCTTCATTCCCCCTTGAGTAACTTGAGTTCTTCTTTCATTCCTAAAGGTGGTAGTTGAGTATTCTTCTAGACACTCCCAAGCTTTATGACCTACAAACTTGTTGCACTTTTATCATTTTCCTATGAAACAATTGAATCCTCCTCTTTATCCAAATCTACCCCTAAAGTTAGGCCTTCTTCCTCTAAAACCTCCTCTTGAACTTGGTGCTTTTTCTTGTGAGGTGCTTGAGTCACCTTGATTTCTTTGTGGCTATCCTCTACCAACATATAGACCTCTACCTCTATAAGTCCTTCCTCTACCTCTATTTTTCTTTTCTTGCTTCCTATTCACCTTCTCCTTAGCCTTTAATGCTAGTTGATAGCACTCTTCAAGTGTCCTAGGGCTTGTGAGGCTCAACTCATCTTCTAATCTATACTTCAACCCATTAAGGTATCCTGCAACCATGATAGTGTCATCCTCCATGTGTCTTGATCTAATACTCAACTTATAAATTCTTCAATGTACTCTTCTACTCCCATATCCTTTTGTTTCAAGTTCTTTAACTTCTATACAATTGATTCATGTAGTCACTAGGCATGAATTTTCCCTTCAACTTGGAAATCATCCCATCCCAAGAAGTAATATTGGATTTCCCTCTTTTTTTCCTTTCTTCCTAAACATAATCCCACCATAGGTATGCATGACCTTTCAACTTGGTCCTGACCAACTTCACTTGTTTCTCTTCAGGTACCTCCTCAAATTCAAAGTACTTGTCCAAATCCCCTATCCAATCAAGGAGTTCTTCACCATTCAAACTACCTACATATACTGGAAGTTCCATCTTCACCTTGGTTCCTTCACCCATGAATGCCTTCAACAATCTTTCCATCCTCACATCATCAACATCCCTTTCTTCTTGAGGTGCTTCATTCACCACTTCTTCTTCTTGGTCACTCATATCTTGTGTAACTACTCCTCTTATTTGGTTAGATTCCACTGTAGTGATTCTTTCTTCAAAACTAACTCTCATTTCCCTCATTTCTCTATCAAGGGCTTCTCCCAATTGTGTTGGTATTCTTTCTACCACCCTTTCAACAACATTGAATCTTGGATGAATCTTTCTACTTTTGGATTTTTAACCCTTGTATTAGTTTTCTTGTCTTAACCTATGTCTAATACCAAAAATTAGGTAGAGGGATAAAAAAAGACAAGAAATAGTGTTTCTATTGTATTTACTCTCCTGAAGGTGTTTCAGACCTACCTTTGCAAGTTGTTGGAAATATATGCCTAAATCATCATAGGTTGTAACCCTTATTGAGCCAAGTCGATTGATATCTTTAATGTCGCCAACTAGCAGCTTGAATCTTGTTGAATAGTTCAGGTCACTGTGACCTTGCAGGAGTCACGCCGAACAGTTACACATTGGAGTCTATCGCTGTGACATTTTGTTCAGTATAACCTCTCACCACCCATGGAGATCTTTGGCCGACAGGCCATTCTATCGTATATCAGGGAGAGTCTTGGGTGTTCGCTATGAGCTCTCAGTGATATGATTGTCTCGCCGATAGTGTTCTTTGTTGAAGTCTTCGGGGAGAGTCTAGGGTGTTTGGTAAGAAGTCTTACCGATATGGATGTCTCAGCGATAGCTTTATCTTGGAGACATCGAGGTGACTTGAACACTTGAGAAGACCTCTTGGCGACAGTTGGTGTGTCTCACCAATGGTATTCACTCAGGGATACAACTGAAGTCATCAGAGTAGCTCAAGGTGATCATTATGAAGTCTTGGCGACTCGTGGGGTCTTGCCGATAGTAGTATGGCTCCAGAGTAACATAAAAGAGATCGGTGAAACCTCTTGGTGAAAGACGAATGTCTTGTTGACTATCGTTTGGTGATCAGTATGACTTGTGAGTATTCCTCGAGTAACGCCCGAAAGGATATGGATGTCTCTTCCTAACGTTGAAAATGTTTTGGTATAACCCAATGACTCCTCGCATGATCTCTCTCAAAGGAGTGGGATAAGGTCTTCATGGCTATGGCGTTGAGCGATAACTCTCTGGACTCGATGTGACATCTTGGCGATAGGATGAACTCTTGGCGATATCGAATGTTGACTGTGTTGGCATTAGGGAGACACGGTCAGTGTCTCACCGATATGCCAACACAACTTGAAGCTGTTTGACTAAGTGAAGACTTCCTATGTGGCATCTCGTGGACCAATCAGAGAAGCCAAATGGAAACCGTTGGAAGACAATTCGTTGTGGTAGTTCTGAGAGGAAGTTCAACAAATAGGGAATGAAATGAATATAGTTTGAAGTTGCAAATGCTCGATGGTTCAGTTGGTTCAAAGAACAGTTGTGTGAATAGTTTGAATTGTATCGTGCGTTTTCTATTCCAGAAGATTGTAACTCAGTTCCTGCATAAGATTGATCATTGTGGTGCCGATGTAATCTAGCATCGTAAAGATAAGCCTAACTCGTGATGTAATTATTTGTTACTATAATACAAAGCGGACTTCTCTTGGTGTGGTGGGTTTTTCTCCCCGTGAAGGGTTTTCCCACATAAATCTGGTGTTCATATGTCAACACTGCTTCAAGAATCTCTTTCATGTGCATCTTACTTGGATTGTAATTGTAAATTTTAAAGTGTATCTGCATTCTTCCTTGAGGTATTGATGTTAGGAGAATTGTTTTCCGCATCTAATTTTTCTTACAAGTGGTATCAGAGCCTGGTCAGTTGTGTTATCCTTGTGGGTACGCTAGGTTTTTTGTGTCAATT
>VDFB02387630.1:0-19083 GCA_007258455.2 Sequoia sempervirens | reverse complement strand
CTATCATGAGGATGATACAACACCAGTTCTATCATTTGATTCTCACCTATCATGAGATCAAATCATCATGCAAAATATCAATCAAACACTGCACATACCACAATCTAACTGAAATCAATCCAAAACATGACAAACCGATGACTTCTAGGCTTTAAGAACATCTTACAAACATCACCCTAAGGGCTTTCCACAATCACACCTTTTATATAAAATAGGTCAAACGACAAGCCAAAACTTCAATTCCTCAAATCAATAAAGATGAAAAATTTCCAAGGCAACAAGAGGCGCCATTTGGGACCCCAAAGGTGCCAAAAAAAAGTTCAACTTCAAAAACCTCCATTTTCAAGCTTGCAAGAGGTGCCACTTGGGACACCAAAGGCGCCAAAATAGTGTTGGAGGCCAAAAACTTGAATTCCAAGCTTGCAAGAGGTGCCACTTGGGACCCCAAAGGCACCAAAACTCTAAAACCACCCAAAAATATGCATTTTCACCCTTGCAAAAGGCGCAATTTGGGACCCCAAAGGCGCCAAAACTCTCAAATGACTCAAAAACATCAATTTCAACCTTGCAAGAGGTGCCATTTGGGACCCCAAAGGCATCAAAACTCTTAAAACACATGAAAACTTGAATTTCAAGCTTACAAGAGGCACCATTTGGTACCCCAAAGGCACCAAAACTCTTAAACATGCTCAAAAACATTCAAAAACGACAAAAACATCACCCAAAAGTGCATAAATGACATCCAATAAGCTACAACATCTATCTACGACATTCAAAATACCATTAAAAGGCAAGAAAATGACTAACAAAGAGGTTTCTCGTAAAGCGTACCATAGGTCCAGAGGTAGCAGGCTAATCAGGTTAGCGAAGACACTTGAAACGATGCTTATGGTATGGGATCACCATCTTTATCTAAGCTCTCCAATCTTCAACTTCTCCAAACTCCAAATGTGCAAATGAATCCCATTTTACCACTTTTTACCTTTTAGGGGTAAAATGGAGGGAATTATGGTGGGATTTATTTCCCATTTTTACGAAAAAGGAGGGGTAATTAATCACCACTATACAAATAAAGAGCTTGCAATGACCTTTCGAGAGATAAATCATCTCCGACATCAAAATCTCACTAAATCAACGTTGGATCATCGTCATAATCATCACAACACCATCACCTCATTCCACCATTTCATTTTAACATCCCCACATTCACCGATTTATCTCTCGAGGGGGCATATATCCGTCAATACCTGAAATTCAAAAATTTGGCATCGTCTGGGGCATCAAAATCTTTTTCGAGCATCAACATCAAAATTTTCTTTGAAGCAACGTGTAAACACATTACTTAAAAGAGGGGGAAAATGTATACACCCAAAAATGGTCATCATATTCAATTAATTAAATATAACCTATTTGATTAATACTTCAACTACATATAAATAAGGTCTTACTTTATTTATATTGTTCACTTTCCTTTTAATTCTCCTTAAATCACATTCTTTTTCTAAATACTAACAAACAAAAAACCCTAAATGTGTTTATTTAATTAATCTTCCCTAATCTTGATTAAGAATTAGAGCACATTTCTACAACTTTTTTATGTGCCACCTCATAAAGGTCACATGAAAATAAATAAGCCTAATTATTAATTAGAATTATCCTCACACTTCCACCAATAAGAAAAAGCACATGGCTTTATTCCCCCACACTTCCAACAAATTTCGAGCACATGGCGAGCCTCATTACCACTTGGGAATCCCATGCATTTGGAATGTTTCCAATTGTTCAAAGGATTCTCTCCACACACATGGCATATTGTCCTTGGTCAAGGGGACAACATCTTGATTCCTTTCATCTCCATCATCTATTATTTCTCCTTTGAATCTAGACTGTTGATGGGTGCTACCTCACAAAATGCTTGAGAAACCCTATAAATACAACCTCTTTCCTTAGCATTTATCATCCACCTTTGGAGTAATGTTATAATGCCATTTTGAGAAACAAATTAGAAGAGTGTTATAATGCCATTTTTCATCCACACTTTGAGTATTGTTACCATGTGTTTTTCATAGGAGCTTTGGAGCTTGCGGAGTCTTATACTTAGTTTTCATATCATCATGGGTTACTTTGCATTCTCATTTTAGATTAATTATTTGCTTCATAGTTACTTTTTATCATCCTCATTGCTTCATAGTTACATTTTAGGTTAGTTTTTTTTATGTTTGCATTTGAGCATATGCATAATCATGGATAGTTTACTATAGTTTCATATCATCTCATTCATCTCCATTTGTTCATCTATCATCAACATCATCCTTTGTTTATCTTTGCATCCATTATCCTTTCCATCATTTTCTTTCACTTAGAAGCATACCACTAATTATTCTAGCACACATTTTCACATAAAAATCATCTTAGCTTGCATATTAAATATCAAATCTCATTTTCTAGGTAGTCATTTTAACAACCTTTGTGCCCATATAAATATGAGGGCCAAACCATTTAATAAATCCCTAGAAATAGACGACAATGATACATATTTGAAAGGTTTGATTGTATTATGAATAGAGTATTTCTTTTACTTTGTTTCAAACTTTGAATGCAAATCGCCTCATTAAGGCTTCAGGTTATATTGAATACCTCCACATCTCAACACACAAACACACTAGATTGACAAATGATACATTATGTTTGGGCATTGATTGGTGAAAATTCTGTAAATTTTGATTTGTGAAGGATGGACTTATTGCCTTGATCATTAACACTTGCAATGGATAGATCGCATCATAATCAATGAGGTCTTACACAAGGTGTTTAAGATGCTTACAATTTTTTGTGTCATGTCCATTTTCTCTATGATAATGGAAGTAAGAATTAGATTTAGAGTTTGGAGGTAAAGGCTTAGTGGGATGAGGTGGTTTAACGATAGGTAAGGTAATCTTTTGTTGTTCTAAAAGTTGGGACATTGTGTTATGAAGAGTGTCTAGTAGCGTGTGAACTATCATTTAAGATCTCCATAAATATAAGGTATCACAATTTTACCAGCCTACTACTTGGTTGTTGATGGGTTGAGTTGGTTGTTGAGGGGGATTAAAATGTAAGAACCCTTTTTTTTTTCTAAACAGTTGTGAATTTTTTGGATTGGCATGTTTAGACTTCTTAGCTTGCCTAGAAGTGGAATTTGCATCATGAATACTAACCGAATTGTGATAATCATAAAGGGTAGTACACAAGTACATAAAGGAGGGAAATTTCATCATTGTGAGTTTTTCTTGAAGTTTAGTTTGCAATTTTTCTATAAACATCTTTTGAAGACGCGGATCAAGAATCTTGGCATCGATTTGAGAGTAAAGTGATTGATATTTTGAGATAAAATCAGTTATCTTTTCTTCATGTTGTTTTCATCTCATCAAATCAGCCAAGGTATTCTTTGGAGTCATATGCACTTGGAAACTATTTATAAATGCATCAACTAGTTCATTGAATGAACGAATTGAATTGTTTGGTAAGGATGAAAACCATTCTAAGGCAGTGTCTTTTAATGTCCGAGGAATTAGTTTTGCTAACATTTTATCATCAAGGACAAATTCACTACATAAGGCAGTGTAAGCATTAACATGGTTAGAAGGATCTCCCTTCCCTCCAAATTTCTCAAATCTAGGCATCTCCATTCCTTGTGGCATTGGTGTTCATAATATTTCCAAAGATATTGGGCTGCTACAAACATAATAGGTGGGTGGTCAATTATGGTTTTGGTTGATTGTGGATATTTGTTTTTACATGAAGGTGATAGTTTGGAAAAGTTATGTTATGAGGGGGTCAGTGTAAGTGGTATGAGGTGGAAGGGAAAGTGGTGATGGAGTGTATGTAGTGGTAGGTAAAGTAAATGGGATGCTTATAGATGGTATGGTGGAAGAGGATAGAACATGTGATGCCACATAAGAATTAGGAATGCTAGTAGGAATAGTCGAGGAAGGATTCACATTGCTAACCTATTGCATTGTTGTTGTGACTTGAGGAATGGTATAGGTAGGTAAGGATGCTACTGTTGCTGGAGGAGGAGTGTTAGGTCCTCCTTGGATAACCAGTATTGGCTAAGATGTACTAGAGGTGGAAGGAACATGTTTATGGTATATATCAACTATTTGTTTCATAACATTTAGGCCTTCATTACATTCAAGCATGTGAAGGAGGTTCACTATAGCAGGAATTGTAGTGGTTGAAATGTTTTCAACACACATAAATTGATGTTGGAGATGTGTTAAGTCCTCATGAATGTTAATGATTTTGTCTTGTGGGATGTGATCGTTTGATATGTCAATTTGCATGTTATTGGAAGGAAAAGAGTTGCTAAAGGTAGGGTCCATACCTAGTGTACTAGTTGCAATACTAGGAGTGGAAGCTTTAGACAATCCAAGATCCATGATGAGTGTATTATCCTAGGATAACATGAGTCTTGAACTTCTTATCACTAAGATATTAGCAATAGAACACCAAATACTCACACAAAGGCTTCTAAATGGAAGTGAATGCAAATGCAATATAAACTAAGAGCAATAAAATGCTAATAACTTAAATTCTATAAAATGTAACAGAGATGTAATAACAAAAATAAATGCAGAAAATGCACTGAAAATGATAGAAATTATAGTGCAAAATGTGCAGGAGGACTAAGTTTCCCAGTATGGTGAATTGGTCCCAGTAGTGATTTTTTTGAGATTTTTCAAAATTGGTAAATGAAATTTTATGCTTTTCAGATGTTTAGATGTAAACATAGTATGAATATGCAGAATTTTTGGAATTTTTACTAAAATGTAATACAAAAATGTAAGCTATATCAGTTTTTTACTAATGCAATTTTTAAAACCCTAGGATGCAAATTAAACAATGTAAAACCTAATGAAATGTTGATGCAAGTTAAACCTATGTTGTAAATGCACTTGAAATCAAAAGAAAAATGTTCAAAAGTCAAGTTCACCAAAATGTGTACAAATATTTTGGCACCTTAAGACTTTCTTGCACTTCTAGGATTTTTCACCTAAGAGGAGAAAGATAGGCCAAAATGGGAAATGTATACACTCAAAATCAATGCAATAATGGATGTAAAATGCCTAAATGTAATAAAATGATAAAATATATAAATTATTAATGCAAAATCTAAGAAATGTAAGTTGTTTGAAAACACAGTGATGTATGCAAAATGACCTAAGAATGCAAACAAACAATAACAAAAATGAACAAGATTGGAGAGGCGCACCTAGAAACTGAAATGTGATGCAGAGAGACTCTAGAATCCTATAGATTTTGTTGTTGAAGTCCACTGGGACACTTACGCCAAGTTGGGCTAATTAGTTATGTTTTGGGGAGATTCTACTGAAACAAGTTTTTGCCAAATGGGTATCTAAAAATGAAAAAAAAAAATTTAAGGCCTAGAAGTGGGACTAATTCTCCATAGATGGTGACTTAGTCCACCTAGGAATCTTGAGAAATTTTGGGCAGGAATCTGTAGCTTTCTGTCTACACTCTCCTTCCTAATAGGTGTCTAGTTCAAATTCTACATAAATCAGGCTAAAAGTGGTCTCCAAGCTTGAATTAGGGATTTGTTGACTTGAATGACTTTGATGACTTGACAACACCTTTTTAATACTTTCCTCTTTGAAAAATATACATACAAGACCTGCAAAACACACATGCAAAGAGGGGAAAAAGGGTTAAGGGTTAGAGAATAGGAGTTTTCCTTGGTCAAACCCCAATTTGTTAATCAAACCCTAGAAAATGAAATGAAATAAAGAGAGAATGATAAATGAACAACATGCAATGCTACAACTCACCAAACCCTTGATGTAGAAATCTGAAGATATGCAAGATGCTCCAATGAAGACTTGATAATGTTTAGAATGCTTGAGAATGATTAAATGAATGCACTAAAGAAATTAGGAAATTAGAATATTGTAGGATATTAGGAGATGAAAAATGAGGGTAAAACCCTTTATTTATACTTGATTTTACAATATTTCCTAAAAATAACACATCACAGGCCGACCTCAAGGTTAAGAGAATAAAATCCCACTAGAAAATTAAAATAATTTTAATTTTTGTGCCTAGTGGGACTAAGTCGCCCTAGGTGGTGACTTGGTCCCACTAGGGAAATTTTACTAACTGTCAAGAATTAAAGTTTATTTAATGTTTTTTAATAGGATTATTCTAAAAAATACACTTAATTAGGGTCAAAAATTGCATTAAGGGGCCATCTAAACATAAGAAAGGGTTGAATTATTGATAACAACCCTAGAAAAGCATGATAGCTTGCTACAACTCTTTACAATATTTTGAAATAAGACTTGGTAAGTGATAAAACGAGGTTATTTAGGTGAATTATAATAAAAGGGTCCTAGAAAAGTGTGAAAGTGGGTTACAACACTTCTCAACACTTTTACAAGACATCGTAGAATTCTTAATGAGTCATAAGGGTCCAAGACCTAGTGTGAATGTGTTGACCACATTACAACATTAAATCTAGGAAAAATCAAGCCAAAATCATTAGGAGGGCCCAAATATGAGAAAAAGTAGAAGGGTTACTTTTTCTGTGTCCACACTCATAATAAACCATTACACATCAAAGCCATCGTCGACAAGCATAACATCAAAAGGGTACTAATAGATGGTGGATCTAGTCTAAATATATGCACATTAAAATTAATAAAACAATTAGGTTATTCAGATGATGTCATTGATCCCCATAAAAAGATATCTATCAAGGCATATGATGATTCTGAAAGGGAATCAAAAGGTACTATCAAACTACTTGTTCAAGTTGGACTAACCATTATGGATACAACATGTCACATACTTGACCTTGAACTACCATATAAAATCCTCCTTGGAAGACCTTGGATACATTTCATGCAATCTATCCCTTCCACCTATCACCAATGCATAAAATTATCTCATAACATAAAAGAAGTCACCATTCTCGTAGATCCAAAACTTTTCCAATATTGTAAAACATTGGAAGGAAAGTAAAAAAGCTATCACCATCAAGCAATATTAATGATGAAGCCTCTACCTCATCCACCTACATTCATCCATCCGCCCTACAACCATCACCAACACCACCTTCAATTTCTGAGGACAAGGTCAAGATAATAGACAAAGGATGTGGAGAATAAAAAATTCAAAATTCCTTTTGCATAAGGAAATGCCCTACATCTCCATGCTCATATGGTCGAACACTCAACTTGAAACCAAAAGAAACCTTTAAGAACTTCAACAAATGGGAATTAATGGAAATATAAGACTTGGGCCTAGAAATGGATGTTTCAACTTGGTTGTATAAAGAAGAAAATGAGATCCCTACCCTCAAGATTCATAGATATCCTAAAGGACATGACTTATGCAAAAATTGGGGCTACAGAGGAAAAGGATTGAGGGCAAAAGAACAAGGAATCATGGAACCCATTCAGCTTTGAGAATATAAGGACAATCAAGGACTTGGCTTCTTGGCCACTGATTTGGTAACTATTAAACCCTAGTGTACTCATGACAAAGGTGGTAAGACTTCTACTGATAAGAAATTTCAAGAGGAAGCCATCAAGGAATCCTTTCACACAATCATTGAAATTTTTGACATCGACCACATATACACCATCTCATCCTCTATTAACTTTCAACTCACATATCTTGAATTAATTGATTGGGACCAACAAGGACCTTTAGCCTTAGACATATTTCAAAATGATGAAGAAATTGTAGAAATCATGGGAGTCCAAGAAAACCTTCCCTTAGGTGACCATAAACAAGACAATCAAATCATACTAAACAAAGATACCGAGTTTAGAGAACAAATTATGTGCCTTAGTCATAAAAATAAAAAAGATAAAAATAAGAAAGAAAGACCCCTTAGTGTAAACCTCGATGAGGAACTTTTGGATTGCAAAAAATTAAAAATAAAAGATGCATCGTTAGATGAAAACCTTTATGAGGTGTTGGAGGATGGGGCACATGATTCTATCGCCAACTATGATGAGAAATCTCCTATAGTGATTGAAGACATCATGGACATCAACTTGGGAACAAATGTGGAACCTAAAATTACTTATATGGCCAAAGAGATAGAAGAAACACTTAATAAAAACATGGATAGTTCCTCAAAATAATATCCATTAATGTGTCTTGGAAATACAAGGACATGCCAAGGCTGGATCCATCCCTTGTTGTACACCATTTGGTAATCTATCTAGATGCAAAACTCATCAATCAGAAGTTACGAAAAATGCATCCACAAATAGCTCTCTTGGTAAAGGCAGAACTACATAAAATCTTGGAAGCAAGATTTATGAAACCAATTGATTATCTTGAATGGGTTTCCAACATTGTATGAGTTGCAAAACCTATTGGGGGCATCCGCATATGTAATTTTTTTAGATATCTCAATAAAACATGTCCAAAAGATGATTTTCCATTGCCCAACATTGATATGATTGTAGATCTTACTGCTATACATGAAATTTTATCCCTCATGGATGGATTTTTAGGGTATAACCAAATGCACATTTTCAAAGAAGATCAGCATAAAACAACCTTCATAAATCCATGGGGAACCTTTTGCTATCAAGTCATGCCCTTTGGAATTAAAAATGCAAGTGCAACATATCAAAGAGCAATGAGTGTCATCTTCCATGACATGTTGCATGATATTATGGAAGACTATGTGGATGATCTTCTACGAAAATTTTAAAAAGAGACACATTGAAGTACTTGAAAAAGTATTTGATCGACTGGAAAAATATCAACTATGACTTAGTCCCAAGAAATGTGTGTTTGGAGTCTCATCCAAAAAAACTATTGGGCTTTATTATCTCCCACTAAGGAATTAAAGCAGATCCATCCAAAATAAAAGAAATAAGAGAAGTGCCTCCACAAAAGAACATCAAATGACTTAGAAGTTTGCAAGGAAAGCTACAGGCTCTTCGAAGATTCATTGCATAGCTTCCTGATAAATGCCAAAACAAATTTCCACCGACTTCGCAAAAATATCACATTCAAATGGGATGACAATTGTCAACAAGCATTCTAGCAATCCGGGTCAAAAGTGGCACTAGGGGCATTGCTAGCTCAACATGATGAAAAGAGGAAGGAAAGAGCCATATACTACATATCTCACACATTAGCTGCCAGTGAGTTGAACTACACATCAATAGAAAGAGGATGTTTGGTTGTGGTATTTTGTGCTAAGAAACTAGACATTATATGATCAATCATAAGACTCGACTCATCTCAAAAGTGGATCCATTAAAATACTTTCTTTCAAAGGCTATTCTCCAAGGATGAATAGCTAAATGGATCATGGTCCTTAGTGAACTTGAAATTGATTATGTAGACAAAAAAGATATCAAAGGACAAGTGTTTCGATCAACTTGTCGAAGCTCCATTATAGGATAGTCACCCATTATTTTTAGAATTCCCAGATAAACACACCTTGACTACAGAAGAAGGGACATGGTGGAATCTATACTTTGATGGATCTTTCACACAAAATGGCTCGGGGGAAGGAATAATTTTTGTTATACCTCAAGGAGACTGTATCCATAAGTCATACCAAATTACTTTTCCTTGCACAAACAACATAATAGAATATGAGGCACTAATAACAGACAGTCTTATCTTTCCATCCAATGGAAGATTTCAAAATTATAGGTATAAGGTGACTCTTAGTTAGTCATCAAGCAAGTGAACGATGAATATCAGGCAAAGGATAACAAACTCCTATCCTACAAATGCATGGTGGGTAGCTTCAAGGAGCTCTTCATGCAAATCTAGTTTGATAATATTCCAAGGGTAAACAAAAGAGTAGCAAATGCTATGGCTACCATTAGTTCCTTCATTGATGTCCCACAAAATAGCCAGTAGTATGAGTTCCTCATAGACCAAATTTTGGTTTCTCCTTATGATATTCCTAAATTTAAAATGGTTGGTGATATTGTTGGACCCAATTCACCATGGTATCAAGACATATATGAGCACCTATGTAGCAACATCATCCCGCCAAACCTCTCAACCTCACAATGCCAATTCTTAATTAAAAAAAAATCCTGCTTCACCATTCTTGGAGACATTCTTTACTATCGCTCCTTTGATGGATCCCTCCTAAGATGCTTAGACTCAAAAGAAGCTCAAAGCACCCTAAATGAAGGATGTCAAGGTATTTGTGGGGCCCATTCCAATGGACCAATGTTAGCCAAGAATTTTCTATGCACAATATATTATTTCCCTACCATGGAACAAGATGCTATCAATCTGGTAAAAGTGTGCAAATGTTGTCAATAGCATGGTGACTTGATTCATGCACTATCACATGAATTGAAGCCTACTGTTATCACTTGGCCTTTCTCACAATAGGGGTTAGACCTCGTTGGAAAGATAAATCCTACATCCTCAAATGGTCATAAATTCATATCATTTCCACTAAATATTTTACCAGGTGGGTTGAAGCCATACCTATGACCTACCTAATAGGGAATTTTTTTTCCAAATTCATACTCCATTACATAAATTGTCACTTTGGAATTCCCGCTTCCATAATCACAGATAATGGATGTCCCTTCAAAAAATAGGACATCCATAATCTGTGTTAGCAATTTCACATTCAACATCACTTTTCTACTCCATATTACCCAAAAGGAAATGACCAAGTTGAGGCCACAAAAAAAAAAATCTTAAGAATCCTAAAGAAAATGGTCAATGAATTTGGTCATGATTGGCACTTACAACTTAATCCTACCCTATGGGAATACTATACTAGAATTCACACACCTACTAGAGTCACTCCCTATTCCCTGATATATGGTGTTGAAGCCATCTTTCCAATAGAGTTTGAGCTCGAATCATTGAGAATCTCTTACACTATCTCATTGATGAAGAATACTACATAGCATGCCTTCAACAGTTGTAGCTTCTAGATGAGAAAAATTTAAATGCCCTCAATCATATCAGATCATATCAGAACATTCTCTACAAATCATACAACAAGAAGATCAAGCCTAGATAATTTTCCATTGGCGACTTGGTCCTTAAAGAAAATTAGGGTAACCTATAGGAATGAGAAAAGAAGGGAAATTTTGAACCTAATTGGGTAGGCCCTTACATTATCACAAAAAAATATGGATTAGGGGAATATCAGTTAGATACCATGGAGGGAGAGCCCCTTGAAGAACCCATGAATATCATCCAACCCAAAAAATTCTTTGCATAAGAGGAAACAAAAAAAGCAAAAAAAGCAAAAAAGAAAAAAAATAGTAAAGAAAAATAATCCATCTAATGGTGAAAACCACTCTGTGGTGCCTTAGGAAAGTACCATGGTGAAAAAATAGAAAATGGGAACCATTTGTAGGGACGTTTCCACCATCTATTAGGTCACTCTTTCTGGCACTCATAATAAATTCATCCACTCACAACAAATTCATCCTTAGTATATCCACCCACCTTGTCAACTATGGCTTGGAATACATCATTTGATTTCATGGAGCTTTTTCCCAATACATATGCATACCATTTTCCCCCTTGATGTTACTCAGCCCACCATACCCATCCCTAGTACCATGCTATCAACCTTCATTTATAGTTGATATGAAGGATTTACACTGCTAAGCTCAACATACCCATCCCTAGTACCATGCTATCAACCTTTCTTTATTGCTGGTACGAGGGATTTGCACTACTAATCCCACCATACCCACCCTAGTACCATGCTATAAATCTTTCTTTATAGTTGCTACGAAGGATTTTCACTATCAAGCCTACCATATGAATAACCCATTATACACCCATTTCACACTCCTTTGTGTCACTCAACTACACACTTCCATAATAAATAGATGGCTTACATAATCATCGCCATCAAATGTAGCAGGAAGCGGTCTTTAGTATGCCTAGTTGCTCAGCCATCCATAACATAATAAAATAAAATTTTGTAATAAAAGATCACCCATAGTAAAAAACTTCACAATCCCAAACAAACCACCCACATCATTCTGAGACAAACAATATAGAAGCAAACAACATACATGCCCGCATCGACCTCAATTTCAAACCATCAACATAATCCCCAATATCATCCTGCCACTTTGCTTGTCTCCCATCACAACCCACCCCATCTTTTCCCAATAGGATGCATCCTTCCTTTTCCCAACAACTTTTATCAATCTTACCTTTTGGCAAGAGATTTAGCTTTTTCTTTTTGGATTTATTGTTGTGATCTACAAAGTCACCAAGTTAAGGCCATCTAGATCTTTTCATATCTTGGTGTGTCGACAACAAGGTATAGAGTAGATATGGGTCACCTTGTATGGTGCTTCTATGATAAGCCTTATTTATTAATGATTCCTCACACCTTAGCTAGAGGGGTTCAAAATTTTGGTCCGCTATAATACCCTCTATGATCCACTATGGTGCTAGGAATCATTTAGTGATTTAGTGTAATATTTTGTTTGTATATGTTTGTGAGTCTCAAAGTCCATGCAAGATACATGATCGTGCCTGTGGTCATTTATACAATTGAAGCATAATGTTTCTTGCTATATCAAATTAAGGATTACTCACCACATTTTCCTAGCATAATCCCCCCATCCACTTTTCCTTACCTAACACTAACCTTCCCCCCATCATTTCTATCATTATTAGTCCCCCCATCCCCTCCTCAACACTTGGAATGGAGTACATATTGTATCATGACACAAAAACAAACACTCATACCCGTATGGCACATTATTTTAATAAGGGGATTTTGAATATAGAATTAGAAAAATCCATTGAAATGATGTTGTATTCATGGATACAATAATGACCAAGAGAGAGAAAACTATCGCAAGGCACCTGTAACCATCCCAAATCCTCCTAATTATTTTGTTGTGATGCAAATCAGTCGTTGTCAACTAGCTGGAAAAACTACCATAATAGACAAAGTAAATGCAAATTGGCTAACATATAAAGATACAAATTAGGAATTATCAGTGGCATGACATCCATACACATCCCATCAAAACATCATATAGGAAATATGCATAAGAAAATTTTCCCAGATCATTACCATAACATAGATACATAAGCATTAACATTTTTACATCCATCCATCATATGCATAAATTTCCATTTCCACATAAGCATTTACAATGAATTTTATAACATTTTTGACTACATACTCTACAAATAAAACCATCTACCCATCACAGTAAAGAGTAGAAAACATTTGGTATTCATTGTACTGTCTTCATAAGACTAAAGACTAAATCATACCTCTTTTATTAATTTTTGTATTTGACATCTCTTCAATTAAGCACCATTGTTGAGTTCTTGATTTTAATTTTTTAATTGAGAGGTATTAAATACAAAAATAAATTGGAAGAGGTTAAATTTGAAAGCAAATGGGACATGAGAACATCAGTTCCACAAGAATTTTTATCGCAAAGTTCTAGTAAATGCTTCAAATGTCATCAATTACATACATCCATCATATCCCATGCATATCATAATAAACATCAGAACATCCACATAAAATCCATCACATTATCATCATAAAGAACACATAAATGCACATCCTCATTATTTATAAATAACATCTAGCATAAGCATCATCATATAGGATCAATAAACATAAACTACATCACATGCAATAATTACTCAACATCACATAATAAAAATCCATATATAAAACATCTGCATAAACCATATAGGACCAAATCCATCACATTATATATATATAAAAAAATATGCCATGATACAAAAGGTATGAATGTCTCTCATGTGTACACAAATTTGAACCCATACGGGGGTAAAAATTGAAAAAGTCATGATCAACACACACTATCCTATGCTCCCTGCACATCCGAATTCCTATCAGGTGATCTCTGTGATGGATCCCTTCATGGTAGTGGTGGACGATCCATTGTCACTGATGGCCCTAATCAAGCCAGCCCATGTGATCTGGTACTAATTGAGACATTGGCAATCCTTCGCTCTGGTGGCAATGCCTCCTCATATGATTGCCTCCACCACTCTGCCTCTCGGGTAGCCCATCCAAACTCTACAAACCCAACCACCACTCCACCCTTGCCTAACATATCATGGGATACATCCTCCTAGTGTGTGTTCTCTCAAATTTTACCAACTTTTCCTCTTATGCCACCCCACATCATTTTAGCCTGCCTTTTTCGAGACCCTGACCAAAAATATTTAAAATATTTTTGGTCAGCCTCTAGAGGGGGCATCACCTCCTAATTAAATTTTCAACCCACTAGGAAATTTTTTTAAAATTCTTTGATATAGTATCACTTTAAACACTCCATCAAAGATGGGAAAATTTAGTCACCCCAAATCTGATATCACTTCCTCTTAATTAATTAAATAGCATTATTTAATTAATTTACCCACTTGTCCCCTTTAATTAATTAAATACATTTATGTAATTAGTTAATCTATTTTCCTCTTATAATATAATAAATATTTTATTTAATTAATAATATCACCTTCTAAAACTATAATTCTGCTAATCATTTAAATATTTTTTATTATTTAATTGATCCCATTAAAATCCCCTATGCTTCTAATTCCAATTATTTTAATTAATCCTTCATTAATTAACCTACTAACCTCCTTTATCTCATTCTCCAAATTTTAACTCCACCAAGGTTAATAAACTCATGGTTTATTAACTACATCCACGTCATTATGCTAATTAATCCCTAATTAACTATCCTAACCTCCATCATTAACATTATTTCCTAATTTAAAATTCATCCTCAACCCCCTAATCTTGTCTCATTAATGCAACCAATCCCACTTACCTCCACTATCTAACACCTAAACTCCAAAATTAAATGAGGTGTCATCCCAAGGTGTGCTCACACATGTGTGAGCACACCTCATCTCCTCTCTCACACTCAATTGTGACACTTGTCACAATGCTAACTAGCCACAACCTTGATCCATGCATCACATCCCTAATCAATCCTATCCCTTCGTCAAATTTCAATCTTGACCCTCCATTTCCCCCTTCAACTTTCTATAAATTGGGCCTTCATCCTCTCATCTATCCATCTTGAAATTGGCCATGGTTGTGCTAGTGTAATTTTGAGCAATCTACATCCACACTTAAAGAAAATCAAGCAAGATTAGGGTGCATCTTGAGCTCAATCAAGGAGGGTCTTCAAAGGCATAACAATTTTGTTTTTCTTTTATGCACATTTCCTTTATGTTTTATGCTTTTCACATTAAGTTCTAACCCCTCTACAATGCCACCAAAGAGAATGCCTAGTATGGCCAATGGTGTTGGAATAAATGATAGACATGATGAGGACAATGAAGATATGATTGGATATAGTATAAGAATATATGAAAAGAGGTCCAAACCCTAAACATGAGGATGAAAGTGATGATGATGAATTTGGAACCCAAACTGTAGATTATGATGAATAAACCCTAAAGAATAAGAATCATGTCATATCAAAATGTTGCAATTTATTCCCAATATAATTAAGAGACCTAAAATTGAGATTTCTAGCCATGCAGGTATTTGGATCATGATGAATTGATTTATTTGATAAATGATGGGAAAGAATAGTTTGAGTGTGAAGAAATTTGAAGATCCAAAAATAGCAAGGTTTGCAAAAAATAAGTTGAAAGGATGCACTATTATTTGGTGGAAGGAAATTTAGTTAGATTGTAATAGGAGAGGAAAAGAAGAACCATAAAGTGGGATAGGTAAAATTGAAGAATCAATTCATAGCTGTTGATTGTGAGCTTAAATTGTTGAAGAGATTGCAAAACCAAAGGAAAAATGAAAATTTGATGAAAGAGTACAATGAAGAATTTCATATGATGATTATTAGAACTATACATAGTCAATCTAGTAAGGAGAAAGTTTCATAGTACATCAATGGATTGAGAACAAGCATTAAAGAAGAATTGAGCCTCGTGAGGATGAAAATAGTTGAAGATGCAGACTAGTTTGTGTTTAAACTTGAGGAAAAGTTGAATAATATATTTGAACATAAGAAAAGAGGTAGAGGAGGAATATTCCAAATATGTAGATTACAAGGTGACAAAGGAAGGTCACATACAAGACATAATAAGGAATAAATTCCATATTGCAATGATGAAAGAGGAAATTTGTTTTTAGGGAGGGATATATGTCTTGTATGTGACCTCCTTGATTGAGTATAAATGGAGTGCACACTTATTTCATTTGATTTTCTCTTTGATGTTAATATATAGATTGATCAATGTTCTAACATAACCTTGATATGATTGATAGATAAGAGATCAAAATGCCATCATGTAGGAATAATATCTTGATGATACTTGGTTGATGAAGGATGTGAGCCCCTAGATATAGAGTGTTGAAGATCGAAAAAATCAATGGCCAAGAATGATTGATGATGGATGGCTAAGATTGAAGGAGGATTAGGGTTTGGATCAAGGATGTAGTCTTGTGACAAGTGGTACATGAGGGATAGAATCTAGGTTTAGGATTGGGATAAGGACAAAAATGCTTATGGGAATGGATATTATTAAGAGGTTTAGATGAGATGAGTGGATAAGAATAAAATTTAGTTTGACTTTTGAGGAGGTGTCTAGGTTTAGTGGATCTAGATAAGGAGTTAGTTAGACATGTGAATGGGACACTTATCACATCAACAAAAAATTAGATTATGATCCATGTGAAAAAGATAGAGGAATAGGATTAGATTGAAAAGGATAGAGGATAAAGGGGAATTAAATAAATAAATAAAATATTTATTTAATTACTGGGATCATGATGAAGGGAAAATTATTAAATAAATAGTAATTATTTATTTAATTAAAGGATTATGATAAAGATGGGAAAGGATGGAATTAATTAAATAAATATTTAATATTTATTTAATTAATGACTTAAGATATGCTAAAATTAGGTGTGGTTGGGTAAGGTTAGATTTTAGGTGTCTACATTTTTGTCCCTTTTTTATATAACATTGCGAAGTGGTATTGTATCAAAAAAATTTAAAACATAGTTGATCAGAGAGGATAAGGATCAAAGATATGATGCCCCAATCAATGGGAGTATGGGAAAGGATGAATAAGGAAATTTTATGATGAAGAAGGAAAAATTAGGATTAGGTGATTGTATGCCCCCTCGAGAGGACATGCAGGTTAGGAGAACATGGGTGTGCTCACAAAATGGAAGGGAATGATTGGGGATAAGGATTGGATTAAAGGGGATGAAGGAGATGAAAAGGAAGGATAATTTGATGATGATAGATAAGTTATGATGGTATGTATTGAATAATACTAAGATTTGATATAACAAAGAAAATTATGAACCAATGCATGAGGAACTAGGGTAACAAGGTAACCTTTGCATAGACTTGACACTCAAACAATGACACGCATGATAAACAAGATAAAATGATGCCCATTATACACCAGTTGTGACACACCAAGATATAGATAGATTAAGGTGGTTGTAAGTAGGTTTAGTCATGGGTTAAATGATAAGATCAAAGATCAAAAGATAAAACAAAACAAAAGAATCACTACAAAACATGTCATGCAACCAATATATCTCTTGCCAATGATAAGATGATTATGATGATGAGGATTCATTTGCTTATATTAGGATTGGATAATCACCTAAGAAAGGCTTGAATAAAAATGATTTTCTTATATTAGGATTGGATAATCACCTATGCAAGTCTTAGATAAAGATGATGATGATTGATTGATCAAAAAGAGGATAGGATGACTAATTAATGTTTTGCAGCTAGGCTCGTGATATGATTTTGATTAAGGATAGATGTCTTGGTTGCAATATTTGGATTGATTAAATGTCAAGTCTCAACAGCTCAAGCTTATGATTTTGGATTTTTTAATTTTAAAATTTCAAATTATGGATGGGATTGAAGATGATTATTTTTATTATGTTCAAGATGGGATGGATATGATATGAGATTGAGATGGTTTGATGGATTGATGTTTGATTTATTATGGATGAATATTATATTTATGGGATGGGGATGGACTCCAAATTCATGATACTTGAAGGCCAATCCATTGGAAACTAAGGATATACAAGGTCAAACCCTTGACATAATGTAGATGTAACATCCACATATAAAGAAATATGAAAGAATAAGGAAGGATAGGCAATGATTGAGGATTTAATGATGCTAATCAAGGATCAATAAATGTACCATAATAAGTTTATTATGGATGGATGGATGGATGATATTTTATTATAAAATGGAAGGATAGGATGGATGAATGAAGGCGAGGATGGCATCCTAAGAGATGGTGGATTAGGGAGCACAACGATCAATGTGGATGTGCAACACAGATAGAGCACAAACTAGAAACGTCTACAAGCATCATGAAACATCAGAGAAGCATCTACAACAAGTGAAATTACTGAAATAATATGATCTTCATTCAGGAACATAAACTGAAGTAACAGAAAAACTATCAGAATGCAAATCTTTATAACTTGATCGAATCTTCACATAGATCTCTGAAACTTGATGTGGATAAACTAGATATACTCCACAAGAAACCCTTTAGTCCACAACCTCATAACAAAAATGAACTGAACACACTGACAGAAAGAACTTCACTTCACCTTTGACAACCTGTAGCACTTCTTATTATAATTTTCTCAATATCCTCAACATATATAGCTTCTAATGCAACAATGCTAATAGTGTTAACATCAATGGCAACCACATATCAGCAACACACTAAAACATCCAAAAATATCCCCCTTTGACATTGATGGCAACACATGATGTGAAAAATACCATCAACACAACCACACTTACTCCTCCTTAGGTTATGACTCTTATTTCCTCAACTCTTCTTCCCACAAATATTTTTCACATTGCTCTTCTCCCCCTTTGAAATCAATGGAAAAGATATCTTCTATAAAAGCTCTGAACCACATATGTGAACACCTAAACTTCTAAACATCTAACCATTGTGCCTTAGTATACACACCCTGTTGGACCTTCTTTTCACCCTATCGGGTTTTTGAGCGTTTATTTTATGCGTTCCCATTTCTTT